>JAMKQA010078728.1:0-18290 GCA_024699735.1 Posidonia australis | reverse complement strand
ATTCTCAACCAACAAATAATTTCAATATAAAGTGAATATTGAAACTAAGAGAAATTAGGAAGCTTACTGATCGTCCCAGAAACTTGGGACCAAACTGGCGATGCTCCAAAATGTGATCTTCAGAAAACACTGCTCTCCACCTTAAACTGCACTTCAAAAAACAAATCAGATCTTCAAATCTGATCCCCAAAGCAGATCTCCAAACAGATCCTCAAAACAGATCTCTAAACAAATCCCCAAAACAGATTTCCAAAACAGACTCTGCTGCACTGGAGCGGGCACGTGCAGGCTGCTGTGCACGCTGGGACAGGCACGCTAGTCTGGACACGCACGCTGGTGGTCTGCGCGCTGGAGGGCACGCGCGCTGCTGGTCTGCGCGCTGGGTCTACTGGTGCACCGGGCGGTCTGGACCGGATGCAGGTGCACGCACGGTCTGGACCGGGTGCGGGTGCTGGTAGGGCAGAGTGCGGCCGCTAGTCTACGCGCTGGTCTGCGCGCAGGGGGTCGGCGCCTGGGAGTGCTGGTGCCGCTGGTCTGCGCGTTGGTCTACGCGAGGGTGGATGCAGGCGCGCGCTGGTCTGCGCGCAGGTGTGCTGGGAAGCCAGACGCACGCTGGTCTGCGCACGGGTGGATGTGCAGGTGCACGGGCGGACGCTGGTCTGCGCGCGGGCGTGCTGGGAAGACTGGCGCGCGCTGGTCTGCGCGCGGGCTGTGCACGGGACGGGTCTGCTGGTCTGCACGCGGGCGGCAAGTGCACGGACGGGCGCTGGTCTACGCGCGAGCTGCTGTGCACGTTCCTCCTTCCCACGTTCTAGGGTTTTCACCCACACCAATACACGTCCCCTTCTCTTCCCCAAAAACAAAAGCACAAATTCCTTTTCTCCTTTTCCTTCGAAACCTAAGCTTTGATACCACTTGTTGTGCCGAGTGGTGAAGAAGAAATCAGAATATCATACCCTAAAGCACGCATTCAATCCTCCGCAGATGAACCTTAAATGAAACCCTAGATCTGGAGAGAAGAGGGAGGAGTTATCTCTATTCAATTGGAGTCTAAAACAGGGTTACACAAATGACCAAAGAGGTTACATAATCTGTGTCTTAGCCTACTTAAATACTAAGACACCTAAATGGTCAAATGACCAAACTAACCCTGAAACAAAGACATAATTCAAGACATATTTACAACAGGGACATTTTTTATCTATACTATCCACATTCTCTATATGATCTAAATTGTAATTTGAATCAGATTTAATTCTGAAAGAGATGTAAGCTACGGAGCCTATAAATAGAACCTTGATTCATGTAATTTTCATCTCTTGTGTTCTATTCTTCCAATCTTCTTCTTCCTTGATATGGAGCAACAAGAAGTCTGGAAAAACTTGTAATTTCTAAGTTTTTTATAAATAAAATTTCCTTTTTGTTATTTCAATTATGTCTTCTTCTTGTTTTTGTTGTTCTTCATCTTCTTCTTTATGATTTTGTTTTATTTTATACAGTCATAGCTTAATTCCTTTTTAGGGTTAGATGAAGCTTTGTCGCTGATTACAGTGGCGTATCTAGTTAAACTCACTTATCTCTTGCTTCATGCTTATGATAATGTATTCTAGACTAGAATTGCAAGGATTACAGGTTATTTGATGTACCTTGATAAGTTAATATTGTTTGTCTTTTTAGTCAATGGGAAAAAGTAATTAGGATTGTGCATGCTGTTGTAGAATTGCATGTAATCATCAAATTAAAATCATAGTATTGTTTTCTTTCCAATCATGTGCAAAAGAACAATAGAAATATTTAATGGGAAACATGCTCAGTTAAGAACAATGTCCATGTTTTTTTTTATGATGTTATGATGCTTAAAATCTTGATTGTACTTTCAAAATGTTTTTTAATCGTGTGCATAAGATTGATAATAAAAATAGTAACTGGCTACAAACTGAAACCATGCCTAACAAATACATGAGCAACCACCAATAAGAGTGACAACAATAACTATGTCCACCTTCAGAATTCATGTTCAGGGTTTAAGCATTAGACTGCACTAAACCAAAAGGCATGCAGGAACAGAAGTAACACTATAATAAGAAATTCGTAATTGCTTGCCTAGTACAAGAGATAAGGAAGTAGGTATGCCCATAAATACAACAGCAATATCATTTGCCTGTGGGACTTCAAAGATATCAAATTAGGAGAAGTTATGAGGCCAAGTTGGTAGAGTTTAATGCAACATCAAGAAGCATGTGACAACCAAAACAAGTTGGCCGAATTAGTAGACATGTTTATAGATTGAACAGTGAGAACATTGGATGATGATGCATAATTGAGCATCAGAAGCTTTCCCCATTGCAGAGTTAGAGAACACGCCATGCCAAGAGAAGAACCTCCATATTCTCCAATCATGTCAATTAGACAACGATTGCTAATTTTCATTTCTTAGCTTCACAAGGCTTATTTGGATACTTAATGATGATATACATGATTGAACCTCAAAAGTGATAGCAATAGGAACTCTAATTAAGGAACAATATGTAAACCAAGAATGATGATGCCCCATGCTTCTTTGTGGGCATGGATGTGACCAAGGTTTAAAAAGTTGATTTCATATCGAACTTCGACAAGTTGAAAAACAAACACGTGTCGGTAAAATATCAGTAATGTCGGTGGAAATACAGTAACAACAATCCACATTTGTTCAAAAACTTCTATGTCAATATCGTATCGGAGTCATGTCGGTAAATTAAAAATAATATACGTATCGATGAAATTTCGACAACACGTGTCGACATTTCATACCATGGATGTAACACTAACCCACAGTATGAGAGAGACACCATGTAAGAGTGCGCATAAGCTGAGTATGGTGCATGAACATGTAAAAAGGGACATGGCAATTGTTGTAGTTAGGGTAAAAAGTGAAATATGTCATTGATAAGCAACAAAATTACATATATATATGGTTTACCCCTTACTTGAATATCCACATAACAAGTAATCATATACAACATAACTCATATAACATAGTGCTAACACTTCCCCTCAAGTTGGAACATAGATATTAATCATGCTCAACTTATTACATAAAGATTCAAACCCTCCAACACTCAACCTTTTGGTGAAAATGTCTGCTAATTGCTTTGCTAATTGAGTATATAGAATGCAAATAACACTTTTCATTACCAAGTCATGTACGTAACGATAGTCCACCTCAATATGCTTAATGTGCTCGTGGAAAGTAGGATTATTTACAATGATGATCGTTGTTTGATTATCACAATACACGACCATAGGAGTTCTTACAAGAAAATCAAGCTCTAACAAAAAGAACCTAAGCCAGACAATCTCGTAAACTGTCTGTGCCATGGAACAATACTTAACTTCTGCACTGGATCATGATACTACACTCTGGTTTTTGCCAGATTTCTACCCACTTAAGTACAATATCCTGATGTAGACTTTCTATTGCACCTGTCTCCTATATAACCAGAATCAGAGTATATCTCGACATCTAAGTGATCACACTTCTCAAAAACTAACCCTCGTCCTAGTGTACCTTTAATATATGCAAGCATACATAAAGCACCTTGCCAATAAGCCTCTCTAGATTCATACATGAATTGGCTGAGAAGTCTAACAGTGTACGAGACATCTGGACGCATCACAGTCAAGTAGTTTAATTTACCAATAAGTTTAGTTGTTTGTACCTACCTACATCCTCAGATATGTCTATAGAATCATCCTAAAAAGCTAGTGTTGAATCAATAAAAATACTTTTTGATTTGCATCTTGTGAGGTTTATCTCTTGAAGAAAATCAAGTACATATTTTCTCTAAGATAACACCATTTTCCCTCTAACATAAGCAAACTCAATCATCAGAAAATACTTAAGACGTCCTATATCATTTGTAGTGAAATGTTGTTGCAAATATTTCTTTGTCTCCCTAATACCTGAAAGATCACTTCCTGTAAGAATGATGCCATCCATATATAGTGTTTATAGTGCACAACCATTAGTGTTTTTCTAATGAACACCGAATGATTTACAATACATCTTTTGAACCTAAAATGCATCACCACTTTGTTGAATTTATCAAACCACGCTCTCAGACTCTGCTTTAGGTCATATATATCTTTCTTGAGAAGACATACACAGTTCTTCCCTTGAACAACATACCCAATGGATTTCTCTATGTATACTTGTTTTGTCAAATCGTAGTAAAGAAAAACATTCTTCACAACAAGTTGACATATATCCCACGAGTGATTGACAACGACAGATAAGATTACTTAAATGGAATTCAAGCAGGTTACTAGAAAAAAAGTCTTCTCATAATCAAGGCCATAAGACTGTGTGAAACTACAGACAACCAGTCTTGCCTTGTATCTGTCCATAGACCCATCAAACTTATACTCGACAACTAACGATGTTAATTTTTTCAGGTCAAACAACCAAATCCCATGTACCATGAATAAGTAATGCTTGCATCTCCTTATCCATGGTTATCTTCTAGTGTGGTTGAAGCAGCACTTATTGATAGTTCTTGTTTATAAACTTTGAAGATATAGACAATGTAAATTGGCGTAAGGAGGAGTGAAGAAAATCATAGGTCACTATAGAAAGCAAAAAAGGGAGAAAAGGTTTTGTGTTATTCTAAGAGCATAGTTATATATATATATATATATATGAATGGATATCCAATAACTTAATTACCCACTACAGTCTTAATACATAATATAACCTCTCTACCAATCTCCCTCAAGCTAAAACATACATATCTATCATGCCTACTTTAGTACACAAAGATTCAAAAATCCCTACACTCAACCCTTTAGTAAACATGTCAGATACTACTCTGATGACTGAGTGTAGGACGTAGAAATAACTCCTTTCATCACCATATTTCCCATATAATGACAGTTAACTTCTATGTACTTTGTGTCTTCATGGAAAGTAAAATTATTAGCAATAAATATGGTAGCTGGATTGTCATAATGCATCGATAAAGACGTCTCAACATCTCGATAGGAAAACTAAGTTTCAATAAGAGTGACCTAATCTACATCATCTCGCAAACCGTCTAAGCTATGAATCTATACTCTGCCTCTGCACTAGATTGAGACACTACATTCTACTTTTTATTACTCTAAGTAACAAGATTGCTACCTACATATGTGCAAAAACCAGACGTAGACTTCCTATCTCCTCGATTTCCTGCATTCCTTGAATCTAAGTAAGCCTTAATCTTTATATGATCATTCCTCTTGTAAACTAAACCCCTTCCTAAAGTATTACCTTTGACATATGCAAGAATGCGTAAAACTCCACCTCACTGTACTCTTCTAGACTCATGACTGAACCGACTTAGTAAACTGACTGCATAGGAAATATTTGATTGAGTCACTATCAAATATATAAGTTTTCCGATTAATCGTCTCTACTGACTACGGTCCTCTAACAGTTCTGAAATAATATCCAAGAAGGATAGTGTTTATTCAATAAGGGTACTCTTTGGCTTGCACCGCAAAAGCCCTATTTCTTGGTGATCAAGGATATACTTTCTATAAGATAATGTCATTTTTTCGTTGGTATAAGCAAACTCAATGTCCAAAAAGTATGTTGATTTTCCCACATCCTTAGCGACAAAATGTGTCCTAAAGTACTCTTTTATTTCTTCAATGCCTTTTGTATCACTATCTATTACCAACATATATTCAACATAAACCATGAGTAACACACACCCACAGACAGTCTTCTTATAGAAAACAGAGTGATCAACAGCACATCTCTGAAATTCCCTTGTCACAACCTGACTGAATTTATCAAACCAACCTCGAGAATTCTGTTTTAAACCATAAATAACCTTCTTCAACCTACAAACTCTATCCTCTTCTTGAACAACATACCTTAGAGGTTGCTCCATAAACACAAAATCTGTCGGATCACCGTCTAAGAATGCATTCTTCACATTTAATTGGCACAACTTCCAAAAATTATTTATGACAATAGACAAGATCACTCTGATGAAATTAAGGCAAACAACAAGAGAAAAAGTTTCCGCATAGTCGATACCATAAGTTTGAATGAACTTTCGATCAACTAGTCAATCTTTGTAACTGTCTACTATATCATCTGCCTAGTACTTTATAATGTAGACTCATCTATAGGTGACTATGGTAGCTCTGATAGGATAAGTCACCAACTCCTAAGTACCACGAACTATTAATGCAACTATCTTTTCATCCATAACTGTCTTGCATTGAGGAAGTAATAGTGCCTCCTGATGATTCCTAGAAATAGAATCAAAAAAGATAAATAAAGCAAAACTATGAAAATGAGGATGAAAAGAGTCATAAGAAACAAAATTGGAGATTGAATGAATAGTAAAAAAATGAGTACCTTGAAATGGATTGGAAGATCAAAATCATTGGAGGATGGATTAACATTTGCGGAGGAGGTCGGTTCTTTTGTTAAAGACACTTATGTCTGTTGGCAACGACGATACACCTACAAAGGATAAGAAATTTCCTTACTAACAGGGAAGCCGTCCTAATTACTTGTAGCAGGTAGCTCAACAACAGACAGAAGAGGAAGACACTTGACGTCCGATGTAGTACTATCGGAATAACTCTTGGACTCAAAAAAAATAGAATACAACCTAGATCATACAATGACAACCACTAACCCAGCTGAAGAGGTCGCTAGTTGCCAGAAGGAAGGTCGTTAGGGCCGGTAAGAGGGCCTTGAGTTACTTGTCAGAGGAGGGGAGCAAGGAGAAGGGGCCGAAGAGGGCTGACGAAGGTGTGGGGAGGTGTGGGAGTCATGTAAAGGGCCAATGGCAGTGACTATAAGGGCCAGTGACGCCAACGGGTGGCTTAGATGACGGCAAAAATGTAAGAGGAAAGACAAGAAGAAGACAACTAGGGTTTATATGGTCTTGGGCTCTGATACCATGTTGTAGTTAAGGTAAAAAGTGAAATATCTCATTGAAAAGCAACATAGTTATATATATATAGGATTTACTTCTTACATGGATATCCATATAATAAATATCTATATAAGACATAATCCATATAACATAGCGCTAACAGTAATAAGACAAGCCTGAGAATAGCCTTGGAAAATTATGGCCATGGATGAAGTAAAGACAGAAACTTGACATCAGATGCAAATCGGCTTGAGGTTAAAGCCCATAAGCAATGAGTATAGATCTAAAAACGAAAACAACATTAGGCGACAACATAAAGATTGCTTGCTTACTTGTATGAGTAGATAAGCAACATTAAAGGAGACATAAGAATAACAAAGTGATGAAGGGTGTGTCTTCACACAATCTTCTACTAAAGATCTAACATAAATGCTAACCAGTTCTTCGACGTCTATTCACATTTTTTTTGGACCATTTATCGATATGTGCATGTCTTTGCACATTCATTTCTCTTCCGAATAAGCATTCCAATTTACGATGTGCCACACAGTTTACTACTAAGAAATAAGATGCCTGTCTCCACACATCTCCACACAAAAATGAATCATGATAAAGTAAATCATTATAAGAGGCATGTTCAAAATGATATAACTAACCTGCAACAATGGCATCACCAGATACTGACATTTCCGCAGTAAAGGGAGTGATTGGGGCATCTTCCATTCCATGTACCCACCCATTATCATTCTCTGTGTAATAATGTATTTTGGAAGTTCCATTTGTGACAAACAGGACCTTGAGGTTTTCGTGCCAGAGTGGCATGACAATATCTGATTTGTAGTGGACAAACTTTAATTTCTCATTGTCCTTGGTATCCAAATTTTCAGTTGGTTCAATGCCACATAAAAATTCAAGTTCCTGTTTGGTTACTTCAATGATATCAGCATAACTCCATGCTTGCTGAATCAATGCTATAGTTTCTTCTCTGGATCGCCATAGTCGAAAAGGGAGGTTCAAATCAAAGAAAATAACTCCACCAAATTTCTTTGAGATTTGGATTGCCCGCATGGTAGTCTTCACGTTTGGGTCCAGCAATGCATAAGAGTTGAAGTAGAACATTTTTGCCTGCACAAAGCACAAATGCGTTTGAACTTTTTTATAGAACTTTCTGTGCTGGCAACATCCTAAAAGCCGTAAATTGAGACTCCAGTGCTATAACTTCATGTACATTGGTTTGACATGGACAAAGATTACTTAGCAATCATTGGTTAACAACCACAAAAACAAACAAATATCATCCATTCATAATCAATCTCTTACAAGTTTTCTACTTCTATCTTTCGAGATACCAACAGTAATTTAATGCCAATATTCAGTCATGAGCTATTCAACGCCATTTATATTTTCTCTTGTAGTCCGTTGCAGTTGTAAATTTCGTCACCTGATAAGTATCATTATCTAGTAGCTGATGCAATGAATAGCTTTGATTATTCCGTCTCCAATATAATATATTAGAAGATATCATGAAAAGATCAAGAAAAGCAATGACATCTAAGAGTGGAAGTTACCTTAAATGCAATTATGTGCATAGCATATGGTACTTTGTTGGCAAGGACTATAAGATCCATTAGATAACTGCTAGATCCATCCAGAAAAAGATTTAAGTGATCAGTGTCTAGAACCACTAAATCAGAATGTCTTTTTGGTATTCAAGGTCAATTTCTTATCAAAGGTTTGCTTAATAACTGTCCTTCAAAATTAGTTTTGCCATCTTCAACCATTGATCAAGGATGCAAACCCTATTAGTGACCATAACATTGTACACGTCTGTTCGGAGACACATGATAAAATTGAAACAATACAGAGAAGCTTGGTATGTCCCCTTAGCAAGGATGACACGCACAAATCAAAAATGATCCTAAAAAAGACCATAACATTGTACACAAAATTGCCACAGTGCCCCTTCTGACTGTTGCCTAAAACAGCAATTCAGCGACAATAATTGCACTTCTTCTTCTTATATAGATATCCCTCTTATCTAATGCAAATCCTCTTCAGCTGCAAAAATCCAACCTTTTCTTAACATATCTCCTTCTTTCTATGATGTTAGGGTTGCTATCGATGAAAGAAGAAAGACACCGTTTTCAATTTGGGAACAATGGTTGCATAGTATTGTGTCATCGTCATTTACAATGGCTAGGTTAACTCGTGAATTTAACCATGGGTTGGGTGTTTTTGGACCAACGGTAGGCTTCTAAGTGTAATCACATTGAAACTTCATGCAGCCACACGAATAGAATCTCAGGCCTTTGTTGAATCTTTCCACCTTTTATTGCTTTCCAAGCTCACTAAATTATGGTAGCCAAGTTCAGCACAAAGTTCCAATGCCAAACAGGTTTAGGAGTCATATTTTATCCATATGTAGGAGTTTTTAAAACTAATAAACAATGAGAGATTATAGAAAAATCTGATAGAAAGTAGGATCAGTCGAACTGCTTTCACTGAGACTTTAAACATATGATAATTCCAAGTCAGCAAATTGTTTACGTTATTATTAGTGTGCATGTGTCTAAACATATAACAGAAGTGTTTAAAAGAAAGGGTTGAACAATGAGAGATTATAGAAAAATCTGATAGAAAGTAGGATCAGTCGAACTGCTTTCACTGAGACTTCAAACAAATGACAATTCCAAGTTAGCAAATTTTTTACCTTATTATTAGTGTGCATGTGTCTAAACATATAATAGAAGTGTTTAATAGAAAGGGTGCCACCTCCTTTAGCACATCGATGTTGATATCTGAACTCAATAAGCTATCCTCCGCAGAAAGCCTAGTGCAAGTTGCTCTTAGACCTCCCCTTCGAGAAATCTTCATGTGAGATATTGCCGTAGGTTTTGAGCTATCGATCTTGACCGAACGAGTCTGGACTTTATTATCATTTAAATGATAGAGCATGCTTTGTCCATACTCATCATCTCCAAGTTTTCCCATGAACGCAACCCGTCCACCTAAACTTGCAAGAGCCACTGCAACACCAGAGGATGATCCACCAGGTGCTCTTACAAACGTCATTGGAGACCAGAACATATCCTTCATTGTTTCATGGATTTCATGATCGATAAGTCTATTAGAAGGTCTTCCCGAAGGTATGAATGCATGTTGGGCTGCTCCAAAGCAACAAACCAGAGGTGGCCACTCATATGTAAAGCTAACATCCTCCGTGTCATCTTCTCCAAGTAATAGCTCTTTTTCCAACTCTGGAATGCTCATGGATTGGATTTGTTTGTCACTGCAAAAAACTTGACTAGCACTCTCTATATCCACACCAGCAATCACAGTTGTCTTTCTGGCACTCCTCCTTCCAACCTTCTTGTCATTGTTACCTTCACCTGAGTTAGTCCCAGTAGCTGCAATCAAGAAAAAGTGATAAAAATCAGTTTCAGATGCATGTTTAGTAAGAATCACCTTTTAAATTTCACAGCAAGGAAAAAATCATCAACAGAAAATTAAAGGACATTGTTGGATGAAAACCTTTTCTTCGATCTTTTCGTGTGACCTTATTTGAATCTTCATCTGACAGTGCTTTCAGGTTATCTTCCTCTTTTACATTACTATCAAGTAGCATTTCAGAGATCTCTGAAGTCTCTGCAGTTGCTTTCTTCCGTCTACGAGTAGAAGGCTTCTTGGAACTCCTAGAACTTTTCTTTTTAGCAACATTTTCACCTGCTGACAAGTCTTCTGTATCAGACACTGAGACACTTTTTCTGGAGACTTCTCTAATGCACCATTTCTGCAATTTGTAATCTTGAATGTGCGTAATTTCAGGGGAAATTTTTACTGGCCAAAAATTGGTTCCCTTCCTGTAAAATAATTGCAATTTATAACAAGGAGAGAGAGAGAGAGAGAGAGAGAGAGAGAGAGGGCAACAGAATACCATCTGTTTTCTCTTTTAAGTTGTCAGTGTGTTTCTAAGTATTCTTACAGTTTAACAGAATGGATATGCAGAAGATTTTGCACACTCAACAGTCAAAGCTTTCAATTAAGTGTGTTCAGACCCTATCATTTTCTCACCTATTCATCATGAAAATGGTTAGACATGATCAAGGAGATACTTTACAACCTCGACGTGAAAGAGAGAAACAGAAAAATAAAAACGAAAGGTTTTTTTATTATTATAAAAGAGCCAAATAGTTAAGCAATCATTTTTTGATAGATAAGGAAAAAGAAGTTGAAGGATGACATAGATGTTTTAGCATAGAGAAAATGAGCAATTGTTACGTCACAAACCATCAAATTTTGAAAGACTAGAATAAGAAAATTTAATGAAAAAAATCCAGAATCTAGCTATGCCTTCCTCAATGGAGTTTCAAGAAGTAGAGTGGACAGAGTACAACAACCCAAGAATCAAACTAAAAAGACCTTGATGAATTAGGCTACTCTGGTGTTTGAAGGTCAACAAGTTTGTCAGATTTTACAGACCAAAGACCTGACAAATACAGTCTGTTTTGGGTTGTGGTCAGTTTGCCTGAGCCAAGTTGACAAGGGTCATTATCAGAAGAGTTTATAACAAACATGTTACATAATAGCTTCCTTTCCAAAAGAAGATAGATCTTCTAATTATCAGAAGAGTTTATAACAAACATGTTACATATAAGCTTCCTTATTTTTTGGATGACATTACATCTGGGGCAAGTTTAAAGAAGGTTACTATGCTTTTAAGCTTATATTAGAACTTAGAAATCCAAGAAAATACTAGCAATTTTGTACGCATGCCAACCAAGGTCAAGTTTGTTCCCACCAAACCTTTGAATTGATTCCATTTTGCAATGTGCATAACATAAAAGGTGATCATCATTGGTTGAGTTGTACTCCTACCTAGATGTAAGCCATCCCGCTTATTGTGTGGCACAGTCGTACTTGAGTCACCTTATTATCATCTGGAACAACCACATTTGGACTCCACTAACTGGACATGTCATTTGGCTCTACAAAATTTGTTCACTTTGTTGTCATCAAGTTATAACATGTGTAAATGCAGGATTAACCAGTAACTACTTTCACACATCTAATTCTAGGCTGTCCACTACTTTAACTTCTTGGACTTTGGTCAAGTTCACCCCTCGTATTGAGTCATAACCGTATGTCTTTATTATATAGATTTAAATCACATCATATGATTCCATCTATTCTTATCCCTAAGTTCACGTCTTCATGACCTTTACTGTTCAACAACGAGCATGAAAATCGCATCCATGCTTCGTAAATTTTGAAACGACCGACTGTTACCTACATACTGCAGGCAACATTGTTGTTTCTGTTGTTGAGTAATATTCAGCTCAACTAAACGTCTAAACCAACCTCTTGGGCCTAAGAGTTTCTTTGGGGGAAAAATTAGTGAATTGTAGATATCAATGAAACCAAGCTAAACAACATCCCATTCCAAGCAAAAAGTTCTTTATATATATATATATATAGTGAGCATCTCAGCTATTGTCTAATATTTCAATTTTCCGCCGCTAGTTCTATATCCAACAGCAAAATCTTTTCCTTTCTCACAAAGAAAAAGGAGGAACTCAACATAAACGGGAAATTCGGGTGGGAACGAGAGCTGACCTGGAGAGGGAAGTAACAAAGACGGCGGAGGACCCGGGAGGAGATGCGGCAGCGGTGGTGGTGGTGGTGGAGGAGGAGGAAGCAGGGGGCTTATCTAGGGTTTTAGAGAAGGTGGAAGGCGAGTGGAACGCGAGGGTGGCCACTGAGAAGGCCTGCATCGTCTCTCCACCACCACTGCGTCCGATGTGTTGGATAATATGCGGTAGAAGGGGTTGTTGGACAGTTGGACTTTTCCGGTTCAGCCCGGTTTGCCCACGCTCCTTTTTTAGTTTTTGTTTCGTTTTTTTTTTTTTTTTTTTTTTGACACCAGATGATAGGTAGATTAATAAGCTCACGTGCTGTGTAACCACTAACCAGTGACCACCGCATGGAGAAGTTCAAATATATGGTCGGAGACCCAAAGCAAAGCTAGATCGGCCAGAACAAGCCGGAAATAACCACACAACCAGACGACCTACGAAAGAGGCCAACCAACAAAACAGCAAGTTCCAAAAGCAAACAAGGGACAAACATTTGCCACCAATGGAAACGAAATCAGGCAGAGACCTGAAACCAAATTGGAACCGGGCAGACCAGACACTGAAGCGTTAATCTTGCTGGTCAACATCAGTCATCATTGCCTTCCCAGAGCAGATCATCTTCATCAGGATCGAAGGAGACCGTGTCGTCATCCAGAATAGGCACCAAAGGCACAGCAGTTGGGACAGAATTCTGACCCGCAGCGGCACCATTCGCAGTCGTCGGGGAGGGGAAGCCATAGCAGTAGCAGCATCATGACTGTTCATGAGTCTTTTCAGATTTCCAGAAGAAATAGAGTTGTTCCTTGCTCTATTCTTGAAATCATCTATCCAGTAAATAGGCATAGAAATGGCATCAGCAAAAACATTATTGGTGGAGAAAGTAGTATTTCTGAAGGTTTGATTGTTCTGTGAAGTCCGAACGCACCAAAATAAAGCAATGGGCAAAATGTGAGATTGACAGAGGTGGTTGTGTTGTTTGGAAAGGTGGAATTTCTAGCGCCACATTATCTATCATCATGGTCCTTCTCGTTAGAAGGTCACCTGATACCATAGCAACACTTGGCACGAGCATGAATGAACTCCAGTGCCGACATCGCTTAGGAATAGATCCACAGTTTGCTTTCATGCTTTACCTGTATTTCTTGTAACGAGACTTCAGCTTTATGAAACAAATACACCATCAATAAGGTACAAAAAAAAAATCATCGATCAACTCATCATTTACTACATGTCACGATATAAGAAGTAACAATTAGATCCAAACCATAGGGAGGAGCAAAACTGGCATGGGCATTCCATGCCGCCATCGCTGCACATGTTGACACGATCTGAGTGAAGTCCATGTTGTCTACCATACCTAACCTACACACAAAATATATATAATAACAGCATTTGTAGGACCATCATACCATCAGGGAAGTAGAAAATGGCAAACAAACAACAAGAAGAGTTTTTTTTTTTTTTTTTTTCTAACGGTTGAGATAATTAGAGTAGAATTTTTTTATGCATGTCCTAAGATTCGAATTCGGAACTTATAACGAGTTTAGAGTTCTCCCAACCATTGAGTTTTGAAACAAGTATGTAATACATCATCTATACGAGTATGTCAGCATCACTTTTCTCTTCACAATAAGTAGAAGACATGCAAATGTAAGCAGTAGTATATGATCCGTCATATGTATTCCCTTGACAGCATAATACTTGAAAGAATAGTAAATGAGTTTTAAAAGTAAATGGTAATGAATCGCAGTATGATATATATACCATCAACATTGGTGGTAGTAAATGAGTCCCATTCGCAGCATTAGTTTATGAATAAATAGCAATATAGCAAGAGTGGTACGTAAATGACTTTAAAACACAATTGACTAGTACAAATCACTGCTGCATGGGACTTAACCTTACGAAATTCATCCAAAATTAGTTGTTTGTGACATTCCATGTAAGTAGTTCTTAACGCATACAGTAAAATATAACCACTGGCTATTTCTATTTGGCTCTTAGATTATCGCAGAATGCATCCATATAGAATTCACCCAACGTAATTGGTCCTTCTTCACCTTCAGTAATAAGTACTTCATCATCCCCAACTAATGCATCATCAATTAGCACGAAGTCTTTGAGGATCTCGTCTATTTGTCTTTATTCAATAAGGAAATTGTGTATGACAACGCAAGTAATAACAATCCACATTTGTTTTGTATAAGCAAATAATGGCATAAAGTTTAGAATATTCCATCGTTTTTTTCAATACACCTAGGCTCCATTGAATTATATTTCACAATGATGAGTAGAGTTGATTAAAATACTCCTCACGTCATCTAAGTTGTGATGGTTGGAATTGAGTAATGTAGCACCGCATATATGGAATAAGGTAATCCTTTTTGTTGAGATATCTAGTATCCATTTTAGCATGGATATATCACTCTATTCATATGAATTGGAAAACTTTCCTATTTGAATTAGATGTGGTTTGCATTTTGCAAAGATGCTAACCCCCAAGAGGGTGTGAAAAATTGTGGTGTGGGTCAAGCATGACAAGATTTAATACCTTAACGTCGTGCATCATTCCCTCCTAGCCAGTCAATGCAACGGTGAATTTCATGTTGTAATTATACACTCCTAATATATTTTGGGTTGTGTGGTGCAAGTCCCTCCCCTACCTATATATCATTTGCACCTTTTTATTCACAAATAATGTGCATGTGTCACATCTAATACTCAAATAACATATCTTTAAAGTATGAGTAATATTTCCCTCCCATTGCTTAACAATGTTTCTAGGGATGGCCAACAAGCTCTTATTTGGATATATCATATCCAAAGACCATGCTACAACAATATTAATACACGATTGAAGTATTTGCTTATTGTTTGTCCTAAGTGTTGGAGGCTCTCTTGCACAACTCTATTCTTACACCTATGTGTAATTGTTTCAAAAAAAAAACATATTTGTTCTTTAACACTCACCCACTTACTATCTTGCAAGTGCCTCCTCCCTCTAAATAAATTATAAAGGTTAACAAAAGTTGTAGGAAGCATCCTATAACTACCAAAACATATCCTTAATGTTCTTTTTTTAAAGGGACTCAAAGCTCGTTTATCATGTCTTTAACAAAGTCTCTACCATAAAATCCATCACTATAGACTATGTTCCTTTGAGGATAGGTGTGCTGGTATCAATCAATTCATTGTCCATTTCCTCATCTGAATTGAGGGAATACAATATTTGAGAGTCATCTTCATCATTACTGTCCATGGCGAATGAACATCGCTAACAGGGATCTCTAAGCAATCATCAAAACTCTTAATGTATTTCAATTTTGTGCAAATTATTTCAAAATCACAATGGGAACATGGCTTTAGCTTGCAAACATGTACTAATACAAATTAAACAAAAGGTCGTGTAGAAATTTAAGCAAAAAAACAGCTAAAGAAAAGCTTAACATCAATTCATTGAATCAATCAAGCATAAAATTAGTAGCCACATACGTAAAATCAGCTCATGCATGCCAAGTTTTGTTCAATTCAATCATAAAAACAGGTGCTTGATTCAATCAAAAAATGAATATTTCAAAAAAATAAAACATAAGGGAGTGATGGAAAATACTGATATATGGCACTCCATGAATTCAATAAAGGATAAAGTTCAGGCATACTAATTTTTGCAGTTAAAAAATGGTTCATAAAAATCAAAATAATGAATCAAGTGGGTAGCTTACCCTGAGGTTGGTACTACATAGCTCCACATAAAAATCTCATGCATGATTCATAATTGGGAGAACTGTATAACTCATACAAGCATAATTAAACACAAAAAATAACATGCATGCTTGCCATTGATGTTTTGGTTACACCTCTCCAAACATGCAGCAAGATTTGAGTGAGGAGATCGATGTGGCGAGGTTCTCTTGTGTGAATGGTTATCCTCTGGTCACAAACATTTCAACGCCTGGTGAATTGAAGTGATCGAAGAGATGCAGGTGCCAAGTATTATGGTATTGGTATAGATAGCTATTCCGCTATGATAATCGTGATTTCTCGACGACTAAAAAAAGGAAAGGGGTTCAGATGAAGAAGCGATTGGGAAGAGATGTGGGTGAATGCATTGATGGTAGCATCTTTTTCGATGACTAAACCAGCAAATATGTCAATGTTTTCTTATAAATAATAAGTTTGTCTATAAACATTTAGGTCAATTTTGACGAGAAGTTACTAACTCCAAACAAGAGTTGCATAAAGTTGACTCCCCATTTTTTTCACAATACTATAATAATTGGAGTTTGATGTTGTGTTGAGAGTGCTCAACAAACCACAAGTTTGTTTTAGCTCTTATCTCCACAACCTGAGGGAGCTACAGGAGCCAGAGAGTGGGTTTAACAAACACTACCTTTGATGGTGGACCAATCATTCCATCAATTATGCCAAAAGGAGATGAATTTGCCATTTTCTAAAGGAAATAAACAACAAGCATCGAAAATAGGATAAATCTTTTTGAGATTCCTCCATAATGAGGAAACATTAATATTTGAAGATAAAATTAAGCCATTTTGAGTTCCATCTTTCAAATATTTGGACATAAGGATATTATCCTATTTTCCAACCGTTTCAATGAGCAAGTTCCAAAGATGTTTACATTTAATGGCCCAGTTAAAATGTTTGATATTGAGTATGCCAAGTCCCCTTGCTCTTCGCTACGGTAAATATTTTTCCATCTCATCAACGGGTAGTTAAAGACATTCTGCTTACCACCACTCCATAGATTTTTATTTTTTTTTTGTAAACGGTAATTGATATATATTATACTTAAACACTTGATTATGAGAAACCACCACCAAGTGATGTAATATATATGATGTCCGTGGGAGTCGAACTCCCAACATCTCGTACAACCATAAAGAGACTTCACCACTAGACTAAGTGGCTGCAGACACCACTCCATAGAAATTGCTCTCTAAGAGATTCAAGTCTTTTTTCCACCTTTATAGGAAGTTGTAATACCAATAATTGATAAGTAGGAAGTGAGGAAACGGTTGTGTTAAGGAGCACTAATCTTTCCCCGATCAAGACACTACAAGAAAATCTATATTTAGCGAGGACAATATTCCTCGCTAAGTCCTCGCAAAATCCTCGTTACAAAGCTTAACGAGGACGTAGCGAGGAATAATTATCCTCGTAACTGTGTAACTCGTTAAATCAATACTGCGAGGATATATCCTCGCAATGTGCTTGTGTAAATTTAGCGATGATATTACGAGGAAATATTTCCTCGTAATGTCCTCACTAAATCCTCGTAATTCCTCGGTAAATGCTCGCTAAATATCAGGAGATTGTATCGTTGTTCCAGTTTTAGCGACGAAATTGTGAGTATATAGCGAGGACATTTCCTTGCAAATTGCTCGCTAAGTGTTCGCTAAATATCGATATGTTTGCGAGCATATAGCGAGGAAATGTCCTCGTTAATACTGGACAGTTAAAAAAAACAGTACATTATAGAATTGACATTCAAATACCTGGTAAAATGGCATTCAAATACATTCACAAGTACATTATTCGTACACATATACAGATTTTATAAAAAAAATTCATTCGATTATACATCATAAGATTTTACACATTCAAAGTTTTTACAAAAAAGTAGTTAATACAACATTGAAATATCTTAATACAAGTCGATAAATATAATACAAGGCAAAACAATATATTACATATCACTTTCTTCGGGAACCAACTT
>JAMKQA010078727.1:0-23917 GCA_024699735.1 Posidonia australis | reverse complement strand
CGCCCAGAGGATGCGTCGGCAGCACAGTCCGCCGTAGCATCGTCGGCAGCCTCATGGCCACCGCTTGCAGCAGCCTCTAGTCGTTCCGAGCATGCCGGAACCCAATGCAAATCACAATGGAGAGGATGGCGTAACAGGGCATGGTGGGAGAGGAGAGAGGAGAAAATTAAATGAGTACTGTGCATATTTGACTTGGATTACTTTCGGGTCCCACTTACACACATGTGGGCTACAACCATCCAAACTACTACACAGTGGAGAGGCTACAGCCAATTTCAAATCTAACTAAGGAAGCTCGACCTAAATTCATCTCATTAATCTAATTATGCAGATTACACACATAATTTACATTAATTACATTTATTTGGATAATCTGGATATTACATCCTACCCTTTTAAAAGAATTTCATCCCTGAAATTCCTTCATAATAGCACAAATGGGGGTATTGTGCCAGGATATCTGCCTTGAGTTCCCAGGTTGCCTCCTCTGCTCCATGGTGTCACCATTGAAGCAACACCAGAGGAATAGTCTTGTTTCTGCGGACTTGTTCTTTTCTGTCTAATATCTGCATGATGTCCTCTGCCACCGACAAATCCTACTAGAGCCCTTTTGGCTGTATTGGAATAATCTGGGTTGCATCCACTAAATACTTTCTCAACATCGACACATGGAAAACGCTGTGCACATTGGCTAGTTTCGGAGGTAGGTTCAATTTGTACGCTATCTCATCAACTCTTTTAATGATCTGATATAGTCCGATGTAGTGAGGGCTTAGCTTGCCTCTTTTACCGAACCTCACCACACCCTTGGTGACACTTTAAGGAAGACAAAGTCTCCCACCTCAAACTCCAAGGACCTATGCCTTTGGTCAGCATAGTTCTTTTGTCTACTCTGTGTAGCAAGCAATCTTTTCCAGATCAGGTCTACTTAATATTCGTATTGTTGCATGATCTTCGGTCCCACTAGCTACCGCTCGCCTACTTCACTCTAACAAGTGGGCATCCTACATGGCCTACCATACAGTGCTTCATATGGTGCCCATCCCGATGCTGACATGGTAGCTATTGTTGTAGGCGAACTCTACAAGCAACAGGTGATCTTTCCAACTGTCTCCAAAATCTAGGGCATAGGCTTGTAGCATATCTTCTAGGGTCAAAATCATCCTTTCAGTCCGACCATTTGTTTGGGGATGGAAGGCGGTGTTAAAATTCAATACTGTCCCGAATGTCTCCTACAAAGTTCTCCAAAATTTGGATGTAAACCGGGTGTCTCTGTTAGACATGATCGACATTGAGACCCCATGTAGCTTGATTATCTTAGCTACGTATAGTTCTGCTAGTTGCGGTAAGGAAAGACTTACTCTCATAGGCAGAAAGTGTGCTGACTTAGTAAGTCGGTCGACGATCACCCACACTGTATCGTTTTTTCTTCTGGTTTTGGGCAATCCTGTGGCAAAACCTATCGACATGTGCTCCCACTTTTAGACTGGAATATCCAGAGGCTATAGAGTTCCTCTAGGCTTCTGATGTTTTATCTTAATCATATGAGAAGTTGCACACTTTGCCACAAATTCTGCTAATTTCCTCTTCATCCCAGGCCATCGAAAATTCCTCTTTAAATCCTTATACATTTTGGTACTTCCTAGGTGCACTGTATATTTGGACTGGTGGACCTCATCTAGCAGACTCTTCTTTACCTCTTCTATCTGAGGTATGTACAGCCTTAGATCGTGGCTCAACCCATCGTCTACGCCAATTGAGAAATGAGGCACTACTTTCGCCTCCAACTTCTACCAGGTGTCCCTAACAAAGGGATCTAATTGTTGACTTGTAATGATGGCTTCTACCATCTTGGGACGAACAGAGAAGTTCGCTAACAAAGTCTTTACTATTCCCTGAGACTGTTTTCGCGGTTTGCACTCGACTAGCTCTTGCATCAGGTGCCATTCCTTGATCATTAGGTGGTACGATAGACTAAAATTATAATCCTTGATGTATTCTACCCATCTCTTCTATCTCAGGTTTAAATCTTTCTGTGAGAAGATATACTTCAAGCTCTTGTGGTCAGTGAAAACTTTAAATTATTCGTTATACAAATAATGTCTACAGATCTTTAGGGCGAACACTACTATAGCCATCTTAAGGTCATGGGTAGGGTAATTCCTTTCGTAGTCCTTTAACTGTCAGGAGGCATAAGCCATCACCTTCCCGTATTGCATCAGGATGCACCCCAACCTGGTCCCACATGCATTGTTGTACATTGTGAAGCCTCCACTCCCTAATGGCAGAGTCAGCACTAGGGTCATGACCAAGCGATCCTTCAGCTCAGTGAAACTCTTCTCGCATTGCCGATTCCAAGCAAAAGGAGTCTCCTTTCTAGTCAACTTGGTCGATGGGGTTGCAATCTTTGAGAAGTCTTGGATAAATCTCCGGTAATAGCCTGTCAGACCGAGAAAACTGCTAATTTCTATCACTGTCTTTAGTCTGATTCAACTGCTTACAGCTTCCACCTTTGTTGGGTCCACTTTGATGCCTTCTCTCAAGATAATATGCTCAAGAAAGGCCACCTCCTTTAGCTAAAACTTGCACTTCGAGAATTTGACGTATAATTAGTGTTGCCTTAATGTCTCCAGTACGGTTTTCAGGTGCATCTGGTGGGTCTCTATATCTGGAGAGTATACCAATACGTTGTCTACAAAAACTATGACGAATTGGTACAAGTAGGGCTTGAATATCTTATTCATTAGGTCCATAAATGCAGTTGGTGCGTTCGTCAGCTTAAATGGCATGACCAGAAACTCATAGTGGCCATACTAGGTCCTGAAGGCGGTCTTGTGTACATTGGTCTCCCAGATCTTTGACCTGATAATATCTGAATCTCAAATCTATTTTGGAAAGGACCGACTCCCCTTGTAGTTGATTAAAGAGATCGTCGATCCTAGGTAGTGGGTAGTTATTCTTGGTGGTAATCTGATTTAGCAATTGATAATCAATGTATAAGCGGAGCGACCCATCCTTCTTTTTGATGAATAATATCGACTCTCTAGGGCGATACATTGGGACAGATGAAGTTTCGGTCCATCAGCTCTTGCAACTGACTACGGAGTTCCTTCAGCTCAGCAGGTGCCATTTGGTACAAAGCCTTGGAAATAGGACCTGACCCTGGCACTAAATCTATCACGAACTCCACTTCTCTATGTGGCGGCATCCCTAGTACTTCATTTGGAAACACATTTGGGTACTCATGATCCACTGAGATGTCTTATACCCCATATATCGGCGAGAAGGATACTATCACGTTGACTAGATATCCTATACATCCCTTGGTTAGATGGTGGTAGGCTTTAATGGTTGAGATCACCTTCTTGGGTTCTCCTGGCCTAACTCCTTGGATCATACGTCACCCTTGGCTTAGGCATTTTGCTAATACTCTCTTCTTGATACAATCTATCATGGCTGAATGTTACGTTAGCCAGTCCATTTTCAGGATAACATCGTACTCTTGCATGCCTATTAGAATAAGGTTGGCTTGGAAATCCTTGTCTCCTAGCTGAAGGTTAACTGACCGTAAGTATTTCCATGCTAAGCTATGTTCCCCCAATGGAGTTATTATGTTAGGCTGGAAAGCTAATTTAGATGGTCTATCTTTGATCTCGGTAGTAAACGACTCAGAGATAAAAGAAAAGGAGCTTCCGAAGTCGAACAGAACTCGAGCTATACGATTAGCCACAACAAAAGATCCTAACATTAATACACAACATAACCATACTTATTACAGAGCATAGTGTCAAATACAGACGAGTTCATAATACAATACTCTTATATCTACTCATACTAATAACAAACTCTACTTCTCTTTACCTTCTACCACGTTCCCTGACGAATCAGCATTTGGAGTAGTAATAGAGAAAATTCTCCCCTTGGTCGGCTAGCGGGACACATCTATAGCTGTCTTCTGGAGCTTAGGACAGTTCTTCTAGAAGTGTCTGCTCTTTCCATAGTTGTAGTAGACCACATCACTAATCCTCTGTTGGCGATACTTACATTGTGCCATCAAGTGTCCCATTGCAGACATTGTAGGGTCTTCTTCCTACACCACTGGTGGAACCAATCTGACTAGATCTAGTATTACTTCTTTCAGCAATACTGCACCCTTCTCCAGTCTCAAAGCGCTCCTTTCTCTTTTTTCCTGAGCTCCCTGTACTCTTAGAGCTAGGTGTGCTTGAAGTAGATGGTCGCTGAGAGGATTTCTTCCCCTTATCCCTAAGGTACTCCTCTTGGAACAGTCGACGCTCATCTTTATAATGAGCAGCTAACTCTATGGCATCAGTCAGCGCCTGGCACTGGAAACCAAGAACCCTCGATCTGAGTGTTGGGTGGAGTCCCTCCACGAACCTCTTCTCTTGCTAGTTCTTAGTGATTATGGTATGAGAAAACTACTCCAGTCGATGAAACTTGGCCTCATATTCTGCCACTGTCATGTTCTCCTGCTTCAAGTTTCGGAAGTCTCTATCTAACTTATCCCTTTCGTGCTTGGGAAAGAATCTCTCGTAGAATACCTCATGGAATTCTTCCTAGGTGATCATCAATAGGTCCTGGTTGGGGAACTTGGTGCGACGAGTAGCCCTCCACCACTAGTCGGTCTCACCTTTGAGCTAGAATGTGGCTAGCCGAACTCACTTCTCGGTTGGGCACTCTATGCCCTCAAGGATCTTCTCTACCTCTAAGAGCTAGGCTTTACACTCTTTTGGTTTCCATTAGTCATCCAAGGTCGACATGCTTAGTCGGCGGAACTGTATGATCCACGGATCACCCTTGGTTTCGTCTCTATGGCCACCTCTGAGGGTCTGAAAGAGCCCTCGCATCATCTCGTCGAGCTCCTACCGCATATCTCTCCAAGTGCCTCCCTCTTACTTGACGTTGGATCTTGACGTAGATACCCTGCCTTATCCTCGGTGCCATGCTGCCAACACAACAAACACACAGGATCAGGTGTAATTCATTTTCTCGTGTAGTCTTATGGAGCCACAAATCCGAACACCACTAAGTCGGTACACTCTGTGCAATTTAGGCTCTGATACCACTTTTGTAACACCCCACTACCCAAGGTACCACAGATGCAATACTAAGTTAAGTCTGAGTCTGCTAAACTAAATATAAAATTAACTAAATACTAAATTAACTAAATACTGACTACTACTTAGACCTGTGTGCAGCTAATGGCTTCCAAAAGCTTAATGCACCAGAATTGGCTGCACTTTAACTATGCACATGAAAAAACAAACAATTAAAATGCATAAGTGACTTCTAAGTCACCTAGTATACGTCTCAACAAAAACAATGGAAAATCAATTAGAATCCCTAATCTAGTTCTTAAGACAAAACTTTGGTTATTTATTGAAAAGTTTGTCTGGTTAAAATTCTGGAAAATTGTTTTTTGAGTAATCTTGTCAAAACATGCTTTTTCAAAACTTTTCTTTCCTTTATTTTTTTGAAAACCATGTTCTGTTTTTTTTGGAAAACTGCTCTAAGACTAGGTTTCAATTTAAATCTCAAATCTTAAATCTTTACTAAATACAAAAGTTTGGCTGGAACTAGTCCTAAAATACTGATTTCATCTTGACTAGAATCTAGCTAAAACTCAGAAGCAAAAACTAAGCTCAATTCTAGCCTTAAATTGAATATGAAATCTAAAAACCTCTTTTCTAATGTTACTTTGATTTGGGGTGATTTTACAAAAAACAGAGAAAGAGGCACAACCTTAATCTCCTACACTGTCAAGGTGAAAGTCCCCGTGTAGGACATACCACCTTCTTGGTCAATGGGTCTCACTATTTCTTTCTCTTTTTTATTCTCATTGTACGAGGATACATCTTCTCATGATGTCCCTCTAATATGTTTTGGTGTTGTAAGCTTAGGTGACTTTGTTCGGTCCATTAGGAGCTTTCCAGTTATCCTATTCATCCCAATGCGAGCTCTCGAGCTACTTCACCTAGCCTACATAACACTACTTACTTGATTGAGCACACGGTCCAGCCAGCGTTAGCTCTTTGGCTCCCAATTTCTTTCATCCAGGGTCAATTCAAAACTTTGAAATCTTTTTTCTAAAACATGTTTTCTTTTCTTAAAACTCTTTTCTGAAACTCTTCTATTATAGAAATCTTTTTGTAAACTATTGTTTTATTCTGAAATATCTTTTCTATAAATCTTTGAAAAATTCTTACTAACAATATATCAAAAAAACACATAATAAGACATTCAAGAAACTTCTTGCAAAAATCTCAGAGATTAACTAAGGGGTTTGATTCGACAGATTGAAATATTTTGGTATGTCGAAATGTCCTAAAATCACAAATAGTCCAAGTCTTTGTTTCAACATACTGGACGATTTTGGTATGTTGATTTGGCCAATACTGATAAATTTGACATGGATTTGGCAAACTGAACTTCGTTTGGTATGTCGAATCAGTCGATTCTTAGAGAAACAGTCGGCTACCTTAATCAAAATTCATTGGATTTAGGGCCTTTGATGGACCCTTGTCTGGCACACTACAAATCTAGCATAAAACATAAATACTAGCATGTCAAGTTTACTTTTATTTGGGATAAGTTTTGTCAAAAACCATGACATGTATCTCAAGATATAAGAATCACAAAGCCTGAAACACATTCTTAGCTACTATAGCATAAGTCTCGAAAATTCAACTTAAATGCCTGTGAAATCATGGAAAAATAACGAGATCAACATACATCCATGATTCAACCACATCCTACTCATTTTCATGCATTTCATGCTCGATTATGGCCTAATGGAAAGAATGAGACATTAAACATAGGAAGGGGAATGAGGAAGAGAACACATAAACATGGTGATTTCCGATGATCTTCTCTTCCTCTGGTGAGCTTCTTGCCTCCCTCGGTGCGTTCTGGAGCTCACGACCCCTCCTCGAGCCTTTAGAACTCCTCGCACCCTCTCAATTCTTCTTTAGCGCCCCACTCTCCCCTACTTCTCCGGCCTTCCTCCTTTCCTGGTTGTCCATTCTTCACCCTCCTCCTTGCCCTTTTTATCACCTTCGCCCCTCGTCGTCTTCCTCCTGCCATCAGTCACGCTCCACTACCTGAATGCTCAGATGGAGTTGCAAGGCATGGGGTGGAAGGTAGGAGAGTGGCAGAAGTATGGCTTGGGGGTGTAGGGGGATGGCGTAATAGGGCATGGCGGGAGAGGAGAGAGAGAGGAGAAAATTAAATGAGTCTACTGTGCATATTTGACTTGGATTACTTACAGGTCCCACTTACACACACGTGGGCTACAATCGTCCAAACTACTACACAGTGGAGAGGCCAGAGACAATTTTAAATCTAACTGAGGAAGCTCAACCCAAATTCATCTTATTAATCTAAGTATCCAGATTACACACACAATTTATATTAAGTACATTTATCTAGATAATCTGAGCACAGATATTACACCATTCCTTCCGCCATTTTGCCTTGTCTCTGTCTGTAGAGTCTATTCCAAATCACTACCAAGAGCCTTTCTCCTACTTTAGTGGAAAACTACATCAAGGAAGAAAACACAGTCTAGTCCTCAGTGAGCGATACAAAGTAGTCCTGAAGGAATAAGGGTAGTCGGTTGTAAGTGGGTCTTCATAGTAAAGCACAGAGCAGATGGTTCTATTGAGCGATACAAAGTATATTTGGTGGCACGGGGTTTTACACAGATTTATAGGGTGGACTATGAGGCTACTTTTTTTCTTATTGCATGGCTCAATTATATCTAGGTTCTGTTTCAGTTGCTGTCAATCAGTCCTGGTCTCTACATCAACTCAATGTCAAAACTATCATTCTTTATGGTGATTTTTTTGAGCAGGTTTACATAGAGCAACTTCTTAGGTTTATTACTCAGGAGGAGAATTATGCTTGTCTACTTAGGCAGGCGATATATGGACTAAAACAAAGTCTAAGAGCATGGTTTCAAAAGTTTAACCAAGTGATGATGGACAATGATTTTAGATAGTGTGCAGTTGATCACTCTATGTTTATCAAGTCAAGTACTGTTGGCCATGTATTCTTAGTAGTATATGTAGATGACATTGTTTTGACAGGTAGTGATACTACAAGGATAGCAGAGTCAAAGAAGTATCTGTTAAAACATTTTATTACTAAGGACATGGGTAAGTCAAGGTATTTTCTTAGGATTGAATTTACATATGGCAAGGACAGGATTGTTCCGACTTAGAGAAAGTATGTCTTAGATCTACTACATGTGACAAGACTTGTAACGATCCGACCCTAAGCCGTTACAAAAATCTAGTTGCAGTTTTTTTTATTTACTTATAATAATCACTTACATTAGATATAAAATTAAATCCAACATTAAACAATTTAAATAAAAATACTATTAACTGAATTAAATTATACTAAACACTAACCAATAACTTTTGATGTGTGGTCGACTGACTCCATCTTCACGTGCACTAATAAACTTCTACTCCTATCTTGTACCTAAGAGAACACCAACAAAACACACATGAGTGACCACTAAAAGGTTACCAAGTACATACCCCACTAAAATATACATTACTCTAACATCTCCTGAATGTCGTACACAATTTTAGGCAATACTCTTTTGCTTATAATAATAGGAACTATTTTTGGTGGTTACGTTACGTATGTGATTTCCTTGGTTCCACATGTCTTTAGAGTCTTGAAAAGTCCAAACAAAAATGAACATCGAGAATAATAGGAACCCACGTCCCGAATCTTGAGAAAGTTCTCACACTTAAAGAAGGATGTGTCACGAATCTAAAAGTAAATCCAACATTAAACAACTTAAATATTAACTTGTACTTTTTTTGATTTACTTATAATAATTACTTACATCAGATTTAAAACTAGATCCAACATTAAATAACTTAAATAAAAATGCTATTAACTAAATTAAATTATACTAAACACTAATCTAAAACTTTTGATGTGTGGTCGATTGACTCCATCTTCACGTGCACTAGTAAACTTTTACTCTTATCTTGTACCTGAGAGAACACCAACAAAACACACATGAGTGACCATTGAAAGGTCATCAAGTACATACCCTATTAAAATACACATTACTCTAGCATCTCTTATGGATGTCGTACATAATTTTGGGCAATACTCTTTTGCCCTACAAGCAACATAGTTTTTGAAAACTGTTCTTTTCTTTTCAAAATCATACTCTTGCTTTTAAATTCATTTTCCATCTTTTCTTTCAAACAACGTGTATGATTTTCAAAACTTAATGCGTACTTGAAATAGCCACTTTTGTCAAGTCAAGCTCACAACTACTGGAGAGTGTCATTCTAATACTGAGTCTCTACTTAGTCAAAACAACAAATCATATATCAAAAACTGACACAATCTCTTTCAAACATTTTCTATTTCTTTAAAAATAATCTCATGTTTTTCTCAAACATCTCTCTTTTTCTTTAAAATCTAAAGCATTTCTCAAATATCTTTCTTTTTCTTTAAAAATCTCATGCTTTTTTCAAACATCTTTCTTTTTCTTTAAAATTTAATTTTTTTTTCAAACATATTTCTTTTTCTTTAAAAATCTCATGTTTTTCTCAAATATCTTTTGTTTTTCTTTAAAATCTAATGCTTTTCTCAAATATCTTTCTTTTTCTTTAAAAATCTCGTCTCTTTCTTAAACATCTTTCTTTTTCCTAAAAAATCTAATGCTTTTCTCAAACATTGTTCTTTTTCTTTAAAAATCTCATATTTTTCTCAAATATCTTTCAGTTTCTTTAAAAATCTCTTGCTTTTGTCAAACATCTTTCTTTTACTTTAAAAGTTTCAAGCTTTTATCAAATATCTTTCTGTTTCTTTAAAAATCTCTTGCTTTTCGCAAACATCTTCTTTTGCTTTAAAAGTATCATGCTTTTCTCAAATATCCTTCTGTTTCTTTAAAAATCTCTTGCTTTAATCTTATGCATCTCTGGAAGCATCTCTAAATTAAATACCAGTCCAAGACATAAATATCAAATTTGGTTAAAATATAAGTCTTGACTGGAACTAGTCCTAAAACTAGTCTCTCAACAAACTTTGGCCACTTAGTCTCTCTGGTGTGTTGTGCTATTCGACGTCAAGCAATTGACACCTGACCACAAGTAGTTCACCGAAGCATGACCAACGGTGTTTGCACTGTCATGGTGAAAGTTTCTGTGCAGGGCATTTTGTATTGTGACCAATTAGGTCTCTGTTTCAACTTGCATAGGAATGTGTTTCCTTTCGACACCCCTGTATGCCCGGACACCTAGGGACTCTCACTCCAGGCCTTGTCAGCACCTAATAGTCTCAGTTTCAGTCTCGACACCTGTACTAACTAGAATGTCATGTCCGGCTATACAAAAGTCTTACATCCCTTGGTTCGCTACCACGTGTCTCTGTGTACAGTTAATAGCCTACGTCCTTAGCATCTGAAACAAATGGAGTCTCATACCTTCAAGTCTAATAGGCCCTCGACCTGTGGACCTCAGCGTTGGCCTCGTGAATGACAATCTAGGAGTCTCATAGCTCTAGGATCCGACGAACGCTTATTTCAATCTCTTGATCTCTGACCTCATCCTAGGCAACGTGACCGATCACCTCAAGGATGTCGTCACACCCCTTGGTCCTAGCAGGACGTCCTGTCAATCTTTTGGCCTCAGCTACTAGAAAATTCTAAAAAACCATTCAAAACTTTTGCAAATCTATGCATTTCTTTTCCAAACTCTTTTAGAAACTATTTTAAAAACTGCTTGAAAATCATCTCTAAAAATACCACTAAATGCTGTGCAAAGGAGCACTATAGAAATCCTTATAGTTCCTTATTAAAATTCTTTAGAAACCATTATTTAAAGTTATCCATGTTCTTTAGAAATTTTTAGAAAACTCTTTGGAAAATCCCTTCTCAAAAACACTCTCATCTTCTGAAAGTAAACTTTGAAAATCATTTAAAACCTTCAAACTCAGTTAGAACATCAATTAAACACCTTTAGGGTGTAGGCTCACCTGAAAAACTACACAGAAATCCAATAATAGTCTCGAAGTCCTTAATGACTTGCGAGATTAAATACGAATTCATTTTGTTAATTCTTTTTGGGCCATTCCCAAAACCATCTTAATGGTTATCTTACTTGTTCTTTTTTTTGTTGTTGCAAATATCCTACTTGTTCTTATGTCAATTTAATTATCTCTCCAAGATAAATACATATATACACCCATATATATATATATATATATATATTAATCAACTTTTAAAACACTCAAAATTGGTTCAAGGCTTGGCTCTGCATACCGGTTAAATTTGGTATGTTGAAATCTCCTGATTCAGCGTATCGAACAATTTCGATATGTCATTTTAGGTGATTTTTGCACAATGACATCTATCCTGAAACAACTGTTCGTTGGAGTTGGGAGCTTGGGTGGATCAACTTCCGGTGAACCAAAAATCTTGTAAATATCCTCAAACCAAGCATTCTAATCTACTTTCATTAGGGGTAAATTTCATTAAAATCCATCAAGTGTAGCTTAAGATATTAAAATCACAAGCTGAGAAGCTCATTTGAAAACATAGCATCATCTTTCATGAAAATCCAACAAATTCAACCAAAAATTCATGGAATTCTACAACTCCTTGAATTTAAGCTACACTACTCGGTAACCATTGAATTACAAAAATATATTCATTCCTCATGATTTAAAAATCAAATAAAAGAGAAAGAAATGGGGCGTGTACTCGGCGAGGACTCCGACAAACTCCCGCCATCTTTGGTGAGCCTTTCTTCTATGGCTCATGCGACCTCTAGCGAGCTTCTTTTCCCCTCTGCTGGCCACCTCTCCCTCACCTCTCTTTTGCTTTGCTTCCCTACCATCTTCTGTTCTTCTTCTTGTCCGTTCTGCCTTCTATCTTTCTTTCTTTCTTGCTTTTCTTTTGGCTCTTTTTCAATGCATGCATGGCATCCATGCCCTACACCACCCTCCCTCACGTAGGTGATTGTCTAATGAACTTTTCGTACGAATTTTGCACAAACACCCTTAAAGGAGGAAATATTCTAAACACTCATAATTGATGAAATTACTTTCGAATTGGGGTCTTGGCGGCATGGTGGCTTCCAACGACAATCCATCTTTAGCTTCGCACACTCACAGGTCACCACACACCATAGCTAGCAACCTTCACTAAAAATAACTTAATCATTAATTAATTATTATTAATTATAATTAAGTTGGAAGGTTAAGGCTCGGGATGTTACAGGACTTTTGGGGTGTAAGCCAGAAAGTACATCAATAGAACAAAATCCTTCCTCTTGGGATAGTACATCGATGCTCTTAGAGGAAATTGATAGGTACAAATGTTTGATAGGCAAGTTAATCTATTTAACAGTTAGTCGCCTAGATATTTCATTTGGTATAGGGCTACTAAGTTTATGCATGAGCTTAGATAAATACATTGATAAGGAGCTCTATGTGTACTGTCTACATCAAGAACTCACTTGGAAAGGGCTTGATTTATAATAAACATGGACATTTATAGATTGAAGCCTATTCAGATTCTGGTTATGTAGGTGATCGGAGAGACAGGAAATCAATGTTAGGCTATTGCACATATGTAGGTGGTAACTTGGTCACTTAGAGAAGATGATCTAGTGTAGAAGCAGAATATAGAGTCATGGTCTAGACAGGTTGTGGAATGATGTGGCTACATTCTTTACTGACGGAGTTTGGAGTTCAAGTTGATCTTTCGATGACTATGTACTGTGATAACCAGGCAATGATATTTATTGCTAACAATCCAATCTTTCATGAGAGAATCAAACATTAGGCCTGGACAAGCTTAGGCCGAGTCGGTACGGCCTGTCCAAAGAACTAGGTCGGGCTAGGTAGGATTTTAAATACCCTTGGCTCGACCCAATCCAATCCACGACCCACTACTAGATCGGGCCATGGGCTGGGCCAGGTAGGTCTGTCCATCAGATCGATTTTTTGAATTAAAAAATTATTTAATATTGAATAATTAATATATACATTAAAAAACTTGAACATAAGAATGTAAGACATTCAATATTCGATATTAATAATTATTACATTAATATAAATTAAAAAAATTATTTATTATTAAATAATTGATGTATACTATTTACATAAAAAAACTTAAAAAATACACAAGATATTCAACAATTTACATTTTTATATTTACAATTATTATATTAATATATATTTAAAATTTTACAAAAGAAATTTATTCATGTTCTTTGATCATTAGTAGAAGCTCTTGGTGTTGTTGTAGTTGATGTCTTCTCATCTTTTAATATGTCGTTTAAATCTAAGTTTTGTAGACGATCAACTGTATTATACCAATCTTTCAAGCATATAGAGACTTCTACAGATCTCTTGAATAATTTACACCTTCTATCACTTAAAACTCTTTTCTCTGCAGAAAATACAGATTTCGATGCCACAGTAGACGTCAGAATTGTTATTAAATCTTTAGCTATTCTATAAATTATAGGAAATCTAACTTCAGTACTAGACTACTACTTTATTACATCTAAATTATCTATTTCAATATCACTAAATGTAAACTCACATTCTAAATAATTTTCTAATTCATTATTAATTGTTGATTTTACATATTTTCCTTCTTTTTTATTTAATCTACTTTAAAATGAACTACTACTATGTGTTCTTACAAAATTAGATGTATGTATACTAGAATTAGTTTCACTATAATTTATAACATATTCTTTAAATAATGAATATAATCAAGAGAGCAAAGATTCATGTTGATAGTGAAGAGCCGATTTGACGTAATTATGTATATTTGGTGATAGTGTGTATTCGTTGAATCATTCAATAAACTTCTAGTTACACTCTTCTCCTATCTCAGTGTCCTTTTTGCTTCACCTTTTACTTTTTATAAATTCACAGACATCAAATGAACAACCAGATTGGGAAATGTACCTAGATCATTTCAACAATTGGAAAGTTCGATAAACAGATTTGCGTCTTCCCTACATTACATATAATATAATAACTATATTAGGTGAATTAACAACAATGAAAATTTGATAATTCATAAAATTAATATAAAGCTAAGTACATAGTGTGCAAAAAAAAAGAGAGCAATTAATATTGTAGGTGTAGGGTAAGTGGAAGCACCTCACATTGGCTCAACATGTTTCCCCTTGACTGTCATGTCGAGCAAGACAGTCAAATTTAAACAGAAAGATTATAAATTTTCCTTAATTCTATTATTATATTCATTTATTTTTTCATTTTTATTCATGTTACTTAAAATATCATCTATAAGTATCATACAATTAACTGATCTATGTCTAGAATCCATGATTAATGTTAAGCATGTCCACATTGCAGGTTTATTTCAATAACTATTATATATTTTTTCCATCACTTAAATAATATATTCAAATTTTGTGGATTGTCTTTATTGTTGAAAAGTGCTTGTAATATTAAATAAATTAATTAACACTAGAGAACTAGTAGGATAATATTGACCAAATAATTGATTAGTTGTAGTATAAAATAGTTCCAAAAAAGTATGAATTAGGCTAATATTATGTCATTCTTTGTCATTTAGTAAATAATTAGATATTGAATTATAATATGTTGTAATTACGTTACTTTAAGATAAACATAAAGTTAACATATCATATATTGAATTTCATCTATGTTGAACATTTAATTTAAATTTTTTAAATTTTAAACCTTGTTTTGTACATAAATATCTAAATTCTTGAAATCTTTTAGGTGATGTTTGAATAAATAAAATAGCTGCTCTTATATTTTCTATATAAGGTTTAATGCATTCTTGTATAATTAAATTTAAAATGTGATAACATCGCCTATAATGAAATAAATCACCATTTAATAGTGATTCTAAATTTCTTTTTATATTCCTACAGTAACATTATTATTAGAAGTATTATCAAAAGATATGGTATTAATTTTATTATATCTTTTAAATTCTTTAGCAATATTTTTTATAATATTTGCTATTGCTTTTTCATTATGTGGATGATCAAAGTCTAAAAACAATTATTTTTTTTTGCATAGTTTATTTTATGTCTATCTAATGTGTAGTTAAATATAAGTAAGGAAAATTATTAGGACCTATTCAAACATCACAAGTTAATGATATTTTACATAATAAATTATAAAAAAATTTCAATTAATTTTTTTTTATCTTTTTTAAATGTTTTATTAATTATATTTTTAGTTGTATTTTTAGAATGACCTTTAAATTGTGGGTTTAAGTAATTTGTACATTACTTTCAAATCTTTTATTTTCAGAAAAATTAAATAGTTGTTCGTCTTGTACTATAAATTTTGTTATACCTTGTTTTGCTTCTTCTACATTATATTTTTAATTTAGTATTCCACTTGAACTTATGTGTAATTTAGATTGCCTTAAATTTGTATTATCATCTTTATTATGGGCAGCTATACATTTTGTTAAATGCTTAAAAATATGACCTACATTCCTACCCTTAGGATAAGTATATCTTGAACCACAATAATTAAAATAGCATTTATTTTCATCAGTGAAATCTAGAGTTACATGTTCCTAAACCCATGAGTTTTGTTTCCTAGTTTTTTGACGGCTGTAGATTGTGTTTGTGAGATTGTGGTTTAAGGGTGAGGCTGGCTTGACTCTTGTGTAGCGTAATAATTAGGATTATAATTATGGCTTCCTACATTTTCATGATAATGATATTCTATTCTAATGTATAAAAAAAAGATCATAAAAAGAAAATCCTTGAGCTAAAAAACTCAAAACCCAAAAATGGAGAGATTAGAAGTAAAGAAAATAGAGGGATTAGAAGTAAAGAATTTTTTTTTGTTGGTGGGCTTGGACACGGATGCTGAAGTACCGGGGATATTGAAAAATTGGAGGTTGAAGTATAAGAGTGTTGTTGATGGAGACCAGAGATAGGAGCAAAACTTGTATTCCACACAAATGAGAAGAGTTGAGAGGAGTTGTAGTAGAGAGATTGAGAATTTGAGAGAGTTGTAGAGAGATTGAGAAAATTGAGAGGAATGAGTTGTGTGAAAAAAAGGAGGTTTAAGGAGGTATTTATAGATGAAGAATGGAGAAGAAAAGAAAAAAAAAAGGTAGTTACAAAAACGTTGAAAATTCCAATGTTTATTTTTTTTTTTTAAAATGGTTCGACCTAGCTCAACCTGAGCTTGGTCCAACTATCAGGCGCAACTGGGCCTATTGTTGCGTGACGGTCAAGCCTAGGCCTTGGGCCGTGGCCCAACACGGCCCACCGCCTGTTTAGGGCAGAGAAGACCCAACTTGACTTTTGGTTGGGTCGGGCCATGTCGGGCCAAGACACGAGCCGAGTGGACGGTCTAGGGCCGGTCTGATCCATTTTACAGGCTTAGAGATGGATTATCATTACATTAGAGACATGGTACTATTTGGTTATATCAGTACTCTTTATACTCAGTCTTCTGAGTAGTTAGCGGTTATATTCACTAAGGAACTTAGTATTGGGATTTTTGATTACTTGTGTAACAAGTTGGGCATATTAGATATATTTGCTCTAACTTGAAGGGAGTGTTAGAGTTACTTATTATCGAGTCTTAGTGGGTTAATGGATACTTGTGTTATATGGATCTATTATCTAATATCTCACTATGTATATATAATCTCTTCTTTCCCTTAGTATATATACTTATTTTCCTCAATAACAATTTCCTTATAAAGTAGTTTGGTTTATCCTTAAGCCTTGAAAGGCAGAGTAGAGGAAACACCATGATCGATGATTAGATGGGTAGAAAACAAGGTACTTGAATTTTGTGCCAACTAGTGTGATTGAGGAGTTGGGAGAGAAACTGAGGCCTTGTTTTTGCCAAGGTTCGGTACTGACTCTGGGAGTTTTGTGTGGTTCAGTGGAAGAAGTTTGAAAGTTTAAGGGATTTAGGCATCAAAAGTTCTCATTTTTCAATAGATTTCTATTGATCGTGTAGCTTAGGAAGTGGGAGACTAAGAGGAGTGTTACTGCTATTATAGAAATAGGTTAAAGTTTGAGATCATACCAGGTAGTAACTATTAGTATTGTGTTGTGTTATATGGATATGTTTTATATGGGTACTTGCTATATGGATATTCGTATAAGAGGAGATATCCTATATATATGTAATAGTGTTGTTTATCAATAACATAATACATATTTTCTTTTCCTAACACAAACATGGTATTAGAGTCCAGGTTTATATAACCCTAGACGTCCCCACCCTTAGCCCGTCACTGTCAGCCTGTCTCCGACTAGCTCACCGTCGCTAGGCGGTCGTTTTCTGGCCAACACGCCGCCAACGTCCACCATAGCCTCTACTGAGCATGCTGCTGGCCACTGATCAACCTTCCAGCCCCCCTTTTGGCCTGTCCAGCCCTTGTTTCAGCATGTCTTGCCCCTGTTTGGCATGTCCAGTCCCTATTCTATCAACCACAGGCCTCTGCTGACCCTTTCTTTCCTCTCCTGCGGCAACCGATGGTCCTAGCAGCCAGAACGTTGATTCCCAAGGCATGATCTAGGTTGTCCCTTTACTCTTTCAATTTTTTTTATCTAGCGTTGTTTATGTGCGCTCCATTTGCCTTAGATACTTACTTGTTGCTCAAGAAGTGGGTTTTTATATCTATGTTCCTAAGATCACAACATTTTTTTTTTGCCCTCTTCCCTTGTTTATTTGCTCCAATTAGACTAGATTTGTTGTCTCTATGCCCTCCTCTCATGAGATGTTGATAAAGAAATCTCTAGGACGCCAATCAAACTAAATGGCAAGAGCTATCTATTACGGTCTTAAGCATTTGAGACCTTTAGTAGTGTACACAGGAAGACAAGCCATTTTATTGTAGATCGCCCTGAAGCCAAGGACTTTATTTATGATGACTGGTTTGTTGATGATTGTGTTGTCATATCATGACTAGTTAATAGTATTGAAGAGGATATATCTCGAGGTGTTACGATGCTGCATCTAGCCAAGAGGATTCGAGATACTTTACAAAGTATATATGGACATGAAAATAATATTACACGTATATGTGAGATATATGAGTAGCTATTTACATTCCGTCATGGGAAACGTTCTGTTCAGGAATTCTACAGTTTCATCATATCTTTATTGGATGAATGGGAAATATATCAACATTTGTAGCTGACATATCGAAGATGAGGTAGTATTGAGAAGAGCTTTTAGTAGCTATTTTTTTAGTTGGGCTCAACCCAATAGTGGTTTCTCAAATCCGTGGACCGATTCTTGGTGCAGAGACACTTCACTTTCCTCCTCTTTTCATCTACATTGTACATCTCGACTCGAGGTCGGATGTGGACATGGCAGGTGAGTCTTGCAAATGTGATCATTATGGCAAGACAAATCATACATCTGATTGCTGTTAAAGCTAGTTCAGCAAACCTTCCTAGGTTGGACATGTGATAGAGACTACATTCGATGATTCCTCTACTTCGACAATGACTATCTCCTAAGCTGACTATGATAGGTTCCTTCAGCTCCAAGATAACCAAACCATGCCACTACTGTCCATGCATCTGTCTCAAGTACGCTTGCCTTACTAGATTCTAGTACTAGTTCTTAGATTATCGACTCTAGGTGTCTTCACACATGTTAGGTATTAGAAAACTTTTTACCTGTCTTTCCTACTCGTATAACATTAAAACCGTTTTTATTGCTATTGGCCATCATTGCTCTATGTCAGGGGAAGGTGTCGCTGATGCCTTTTCTTAGATCACTATTGAGAAAGTCCTTTGTGTACCTGCTGGTTAATTTACTTTCTATTAGTACTATTACCTGCTAACGTTACTATTTAGTAACTTTTTTCTCGTATCATTGTACCTTTTAGGATTTAAAGATAGGGAGGAGGATTGGTTTGGGCCATGAGCAAGGTTGCAGAGTTTACTTGTTGGTGTAGGATGTTATACCTAGTGGATTGGCGTCGGTTGCAACTATTATAGAGTCCTCGTTGTTATGGCACTACCGTCTTGGGCACCCATAACATCGTAGTCTACAATAGGTTCTTCCTTGGATCTCAGTTGAGTTGTTTATTTGTGAATCATATCGCTTAGGTAAGAACCATCGGACTATCTATAAGCAGTCTAGTTTGTCTACTAGTCAAGGTTTCTTTGATTTGGTTTATTGTGATATTTAAGGGCTCACTCGTAGTGTGTCAATGTTTAGTTTTTGTTATTATATTGTATTTGTAGATAACTATTCTAGAGTTTCTTGAGTGTACCTTCTTAAAAATAGACAACATGTGTTTGACATTGTCAAAAAAAGTTTTATTGAAATAATAAATCATTTTTCTGTTACCTTAAAAATCCTTCGAATTGACAATGTTCTTGAATTTGTTCAAAGAGATGTGGAAAGTTATTGTGCTTCATTAGAAATTCCTTATCAGACCTTTTGTCCACATACTTATTAACAGAATGGGATGGCTGGACACAAGTATAGACACATGCTTGATGTCATCCGTATAATCTTGTTACAAATGAATATTCCCAAGTCATTCTGGTTTGAAGCAGTACTTACTATTACTCACCTCATTAATAGAATGCCTTTTGTTGGCCTTTTAGCTGACTTTCGATTTTGATAATAACAAAACATATTTGTAGCTAGCCCTTCTTAATAGTTTAAGGAAATGTTTTTATAGACATTGACAAGAGAAGAAGGAAGAATGGATTAAAAAGGAGCTCACATGGAAAATTCTTGTCCAACTCAAATTGAAGAATAAAGATCAAGTGGTGAATTCAAGACAAAATATTTGATCAAGTTTTTTTGTAAATGTATATCATGTAATTTGTTATATTTGTAGGAACATGTAATAATCTCCTAAATACCCTTATAATGTCTTAGGAAATTAGCCCTAGTCCCAACAAAACTCATCATTCATTGAAAACATTTTTTATTGGACTAAAACTAGGCATTTTGGCATACTATACAATTTCGATATATTGAACTAGGAGATATGTTTTGGCATACTGATTATGTCCATCGACCAAACTATTTGACCGTTGTAGAAATCAAAGTAAAATCGGCATACCAAATAATTTCAGTATACCACGTTAGTTATCGTTTGTAAACGTTAGAGAGACGTTAGACACAAACTTTTATCCATATTTTCCCTATAAATTGACCATCATTCCTCACTTATAGATACACTAATACTTCTTACACTATATCAAGACTCTAGAATTTCATTCCCACCCTTTAAGAGAGAGTTTCAAGTGTTTCTTAGTCTACAAATACAACGTTTCATTCTCATCCATTGATAAAAACATCAAGCATATCTTCAATGACAATGCTCCACCATTTGAGCAAGAAGCTTCACATCCATCCATCAAGCTTGTCAAGCATTTAGGAGAAGTAAGAAAAGTAAGTGTTGTATTTTATATTTCTTGAGTTTTCTCTTCTCTGATTGTGAGAAGAGGTATCCTTGATTTTTACGGTGTCTTGACGAGGGTTCGTCAAGGAAGAATAAGAGCATGATTTTGGTCCAGAACAAGATTAGAATAGGAAAACTTATTGAGGAGTTTTCGAGGAATGGACTAGGCTGAGGAGGCTGAATCACTATAAAATACTTTGTGTATATCAATTTCTCTCGTCTCCTTCTTTGTATGTTTGTAGTTTAACTTTCAACTCCATATATTTGTGTTTTTTGCAAGAAGTTGTTAAATAAACATCTAAATTGCATAATATTCCTAAATTCACTATTTACCCCCTTTAGTAAAACCTAAGATCCTTACAATTGACATTAGAGTCTCGTTTATCTGGGTTTAAGATTTTTCTATGATTCTTCTTCTAATGCTGAAGTTGTTCACTCATGTTTTATGGCTAGGTTTAGTGAAATATCATCTCTAGATAATATTGAAGATTTTTCTATGAATGATTTATTTGATGCATTTAATGGGCCTCATGTGAAATATAAATCATTGAATGGAAAATGCAAAAAAATAAACAAAGATTTTATTGATATATCTCTTGAAAAGGAAAATATTTTACATAAAAATAATGAATTGAGAAATAAGAATAAGCCTCTTGAAATAGAAAATAATACCTTGAAGAATGAGTTGATTGACATGAAAGGAAAAATAAAAAATTTGGAAAATAACTTTGCATTATTGAAAATCAAAAGTGAAAGTTTGTTTAATGATGTTAGTAAGAAAAATTATTATACAAGAAAATATAAAAATGAAAATGTGCATAAAAAGACTATTCCATATGAAAATGAATTTATTAGAGTTAAAAGTGATGAAAAGTATGAATTTATCATTAAGAAAGGAAAATGCATTTCTAAAACGAATTATAATATGATTCCTAAGATTTACTTTTTTGGACCTAAAATGAAGTGGACATCAAAGTCTTTACTTAATGGAAGTGCTTGATTTCTCCAAAGAGGAGAAGGGACAAGGGACCATAACTCATTGAAAAATATTAAAAATCCCTTTCATATGGAAAAGTGAGTGTTTATGTCAAATCATGATTTTCTATTAGTTTTTCATTGAAAAAGAGATTATTTTTAAAAAAAATAAATGATTTTATATGATTCAACAATTCACTAAAATTTGAACAGAATTAGGAATTTGCAAAAATTGAAGACATAATTTGAAAAATGATTCTTTTCGATACACCAAAAATATCCAGTCTACCGATTTATGTGTTAATCTATAAGTTTTTCGGCCAACCCAAGAGTTCCGATCGATTGATTCTAATAATTGATTTTTGTTGATTTTATTTGAATTTGTAAAACCATGGCTTGTGCTCATCTTAGACATTATCATACCTTAATTCTATATTTGGCTATTTAAACTCTAAATATATGCATAAATGGATCAAAAAAAGAATTTTAAATATGAATGAACTTAATCGATATATCTTGTCCTGTTGTAAATCATATTGTGGATTAATATTAATATCTTGTTATAACTTTTTATTGACTACAAGGAAAAGAGATTTTGTGCACTAAATATTTGTACTTAAATTTTATGTTGATAATATCACATTTTTTTGATGAGTATGAATTTTAATTAAATTATCATTGCTACTCATGTTTATAAAAGAATGTTAAGTTAAAACACAATTCTCTATGAGTTTCTCATTGAAGAATTTTTGCTTAATTTCTGAATATATCTTAAATTCATTTATCATGACGTTTTTAATCATAATTCAACAATTGGTATCTTATAAGAAGATTATTTTGACAATTCTCATTAAATATCTTTTGTGCCTATGTTTACAATGATACATCATTTTTGATATGATATGAATGGCTCATCATTAAATTTATTTTTCCCCATGCTTGAATTAAGGGCGAGGTTATATGAATATCTTTCATAAGAAATTAATTGAATATTATAAAAGTTAATTTTGATGCTTACTTGAATATTCTTTACCTTATGAAGATGATTTTGATGATTCTTATTGATTATCTAATGACTAATTATTGCTAATGACAAATAAGGGGAGTTTTATGAAAAATTGGTAGAATATTCACTTGATGATAAAAGAGATTTTTGATGATTGCTTACATGTATTTGATTATACATGAATTTGAAAGAACAATTTCTATCTTTTTGATTTTGACAAAAAAGGGGAGAAAGATACATGTTTCAAAGTTATTTGTGTTTTGAAATATTAAAAAGGGAGAACATTGAGATTTTTATTGAAAACAAATAGTAAGGGGGTGCATTGAGTTTTTTTTATAAGCTTTGAAATATTTGTGGTTTTATCATCATCAAAAAAGGAGAGATTGTTGATTTTTTAGCTGACTCTCGATTTTAATGACAATAAAATATATTTGTAACTAACCCTTCTTAATAGGTCAAGGAAATATCTTTATAGACATTGACAAAATAAAAAGGAAGAATGGATCAAAAAGGAGTTCACATGGAAAATTCATGCTCAAATGAAATTGAAGAATGAAAAATCAAGTGGTGAATTCAAAAAAAAATTTGATCAAGTTCTTTTGTAAATGTATATCATGTAATTTGTTATATGTATAGGAATTTGTAATAATCTTCTAAATACCTCCATAGTGTCTTAGGAAAATAACCCTAGTCTCGAAACCCATCATTCATTGAAAACATTCTTTATTGGGTCAAAATTAGACATTTCAGCATACCAAACAATTTTGATATATTAGACCAAGAATATGTTTTGGCATACTGATTATGTCCGATCGACCAAACTATTTGATCATTGTAGAAATCAGAGTAAAATCGGCATATCGAATAATTTAGGTATGTCGAATCAGTTACTGTTTATGAACGTTAGAGAGACGTTAGATATAAACTTTTATCCATATTTTCCTATAAATAGGCTCTCATTCCTCGTCTATAGATACTTCTATACTTCCTTTACTATACCAAGACTCTAGAATTCTATTCTCATCTTTTAGGAGAGAGTTCCAAGTGTTTCTTAGTTCACAAATAAAACATTCGACTCTAATCCATTGATAGGAACGTCAAGCACATCTTCAACGACAATTCTCCATCATTTGAGCAAGAAGTTTCACGTCCATCCATCAAACTTACTAAGTATTTGGGAGAAGCAAGAAAAGTAAGTGTTGTATTTTTGTAACCATGCCGGCGAGGAGATTCAGCAAAAGAATGCGAAATCGGTCGGCAAAATCACGTCGAAAAACAAAACAAAACGCAAAAATGCAGGAGTCGTCACCTAGCCTATTATGGAAGACAAGGAAAACCATAGCATGAAAAATCATGCAAAAATAATAAGGACAAGTCTACGAAAACCAAAAGATGTGGGTAAGGATCCCTGTTACGCACGAGGAAGGTGTTAGGCACCCTCGCACGCCCGATAAAATCGGTCTTCTATGATTTCTCCAATGAAATGTTGG
>JAMKQA010078726.1:0-23071 GCA_024699735.1 Posidonia australis | reverse complement strand
AAAAAAAAAAAGATGTCTCATTTGTCTCATCTCCTCTTTAGGTCTTTTTTTAGCGGTTCTTTTACTATCCTTCAGGGGGACACTTCGTGTTTGAAAAACATAGTAGGCCTAATGATATCCAGTGTGGCACGAGATAATTATCTGGTGCTTTTTTTCGTAACATCACAAACTCAACTAGATGGGCATAAAACTTATTGTGGGCAATTTGTCACAATTTAGCAAAACTTACCATGTTCACATGTCCTGAACAATCCCAAGATCCTAACTTACCATTAGCCGGTTCAATATTCAACTTACATCAATCTGTGAATTAATTTTCAAACTCCTAATAAAGAATGTCTAGATTGACTAAAGCGAGTAGTGTCAAGCTACTTTTGACAAGATCAAACAATTTCTGACAAGACTTTTCAAATGCAATACATCAACTGATTCATTGTCCAACTTACACCAATCTGTGAATCAATTTTCAAACTCTTGAGGAAGAATGTCCAGAAAGACTAAAGTGAGGAGTGTCAAGTCGTTTTTGCTAAGTCCATTCGATTCTATGGTGGTCAAGATGAGCATGAAGTTGGTGGGAAAGCAACATATCAAATGTATAATTCCAGTAGCTATATATCTTAGGATTCATTTGGTAGAACTTTAGTTTTTGAATCTAAGTGTAGAAACTAACTTCTGGTTAGAAGTTGTCATAACCCAGTTTCTGGAAATATAAAGAAATTGTTGTTCTAAAAGCTACGTACTTCCAAGAAATTAGTAGTGTTTAGTAGAATTGTTGAACAATTATAATTTCTGCAAAGAAACTACAAATTCAAAAATTGTCCAAAAGTTCTACCAAATAAATCCTTCAACTTGTGATTTTTTTTTTTCTTTTCAATATGGTAGTCTAATGGTTGAGGCTTTTCAAGTATAATAGTAAAGAACTTCACTTTTAATTCAGCTCACCTGCATAAAAGTTGTATTCCTATTTTTAAGGTAGTTCATGGATATCTACTCCCAAAAATATGTTTGATGCCTGTTTAGCTGATGCAACATTGTAGCCTTTACAAACCCACTGTAATAAAGGAGTTAGTCAAGAGCATCGCAGATTCATAGCCCTCCACTAAGGTTTCAAAATTGATGCCAACACTTAACTATCAATTCAAAAGGGATAATTACTCTTCACAAAATATCCTTGAAGATTTTTAGCATCACAGGAAAAGACAAAAATGATAGTTGTAAACCAGAAACCAGCATTTCCTTCTCTAACAATCGATTAAGCAATCATTTACTTCTCAAGAAATTCAAAGCATTTTATACCACATGGGATTACACTAGATTGATAAGTTCATGAGAGAGGAACTATTTAATTAGAAATGTGATATTTGGCTACATCAAAATGGAGCATGACCTGCAAAATACAACTGAATGCTCCAACCAATATCTTACAAAAAGTTTAAAATAATGTCCGTCTTTCCGAATGCTGGTTAACATGAACAACTTGTAGTTAAACAAGCAAAACTTAACCACTGATTGGTTAAAAGGATGGAGCTCTACAGCCTCCTTTTTATAAACCACTTCCCAAAATTTTCAAGATGGCAATGCAGTGGATGCAGCGATTTCTACATCAGTTGTTAACCTGCCCATGCCCCAATTTATATCCATTTTGTTAAGGAATCACTAAATGACTTTGCTGTCAAAAAAGTATCATTCAGGCAAATCTATGCTGGTTGTTGGATCAGTACGTGGCCTCTTAGCTTCATGATCACCCAAATGCAAAGAGACGGCCAAGTCCTCATCGGAGGCATTTCTGAGTGCAGAAAGACCCTTTGATTCCATATCTATATCTTCAGGGCTACGATGTATTGGAGACATGCTAATTAAATTTGGAATGAATTGATGTTCTTCCACATTATTTGCAACTTCAACCCCATCAACATGGAATGCTGTAAAATGAGCACTTGCCCCAGAGCCAGAAGCAGCTGCTACAGGAAGTTGCTGAATGTTAATTCCCAAAGGTTCAAACATGTCTCCTGGTTGAGTGCCCTCTACTGGAGATGAATCTCCCACTGTAGAATCAACAGCAGCTACCAAGGCATTTCTTTGTTCTTGAAGTGCGCCTTTAGTTGCAAAAAAATAAATAAATGGATGAGAGATTTAGAGTAAATCAAAAGACCTACAATTAGAGGCCCTGATGATTAAAACATGATAATAGGACAGCTGAACGAAGCCCAAATGACAAACCTTGCAGTCCTTCCTCAGTTGTTATAAGATCGAGTTCTAAAAGATCAAGAAGTCGTCCAAGATCAACTCCACTGGTCCAGTTTTCTGGACCAAAGCCACTTTTGAGCTTCAAGCGCCCACGATTTGCAGTCCCACCCCAGATAATACCAATTGGCTGTGGCTTACCACCTTCTTGGGCTGTTAAGATAATGAGGCTTCCACTGTCACCTTCCAAATCAAATGTTTGTTGGTTTTCACCCACAACAAGAAAATCAGTAAAGAAGCAAATTCCTTTCTCATCATTATATTCTAAAGCATATGACATCACAGTCCCAGTCGTCAATCCAGAGCTCCTTCCAACCTTAACAACTTGCCTACCAATAAGGCTGTTGATAGGAGACTGCAAATCTATGACCTTGACATCTCCTATTTCACCCACTCCTTTAACTAAGGTGGTGACACTTGAGATATCAAAGTCATCAGAGAAGGGAATGAAGGCCCCATCAGCACGTACAAAAGTCTCTGCACATGAATGAAATGGTAAATATAAATCTTGAGAACAAAGCAATTTTTAATAGTTTAGTATGAAGATTCCCTGACAGCTAAAATTGCATGCCAGCATTGCCTCTTAATATTTGATGCCATGAAGGCACCTATACACCATAGTGTCAGTTTTACTTTTGGTGTTCTACCGCAATAAATATTAAGAAAAATAGTCTTAAAAAGCATTAGCTGAGATTTGCAATTGAACGTTACAATGTTCCTTGAGCATGGTGATAAGTTTTTCCACCATCCGAAAAAAGTTTATTAAGTGGAACAGTTTCACATGTAACTGGAGAAAGTTTCAAGCCAGTGATAGAGGCATGCCAGTAGTACTGGTTCACATATTGAATGATGCTGATCTAAATTTAGTTATCACTCAGAAAAGGTTGGATATTTGGCCTCTCATTTAGAACCACCACCAAATTAGCAGTGTTCGTTTATTATAATATACTGAGATGCGCAACTATGATAAATTACCTGGATTTGTTCCGGCAAATATTCCATACCAAAGATCATCTGTGATAAATGACGTTGCCCTCTCCACAGCACCAAGATAGACCCCAGGTCCAAGGTTGGGTGGTAGTGGATGAAACATCTTCTGGTTAGGGTAGTCCAAGTCAACAGCCACATGTCTGTTTGTCAGAAAGCCAACTTGCAGATTGCCCGTTCTGCTCTTCACAATTGCACCCAAAGTTCCATATGTCTCTTGGCTTGCAACCTGGATATTGGAATAGAAAGTAAATATTGAAGTCAGAACCATTTGAAAGAAACTAGAAACAGAAAGGCAACTGTTAAAATGAAGGAAAAGAAAAGAAATCTCTTACGTTAGGATATGTAGTTACATACAAATAAAGTTTATCAAATAAATAGATATCCAATGACCTACATAACGAAGACCACTAAACTACATAACATCACTAACACTCCTCCTTAAGCTGAAGCATATACATCTATTATGCTCAGCTTGTATATGCTTCAACTTGATACATAAGGAGTCAAAAATCCCCACACCCAATTCTTTGGTGAAAATATCAACCAGTTGCTCTAAGGAATGAGTGTATGGTGTAGAAATAATCCCTCGCATCACCATGTCTTTAATGTAATGACAGTCAACTTCTAAATACTTTGTTTGTTCATGAAATGTGGGATGATTGGTAATAAATATAGCTACTAGATTATCACAATGCATAAGAATCGATATCTCAATAGTGAAACCAAGCTCTAACATCTGATCCACATCAGCTTGCAGGCCGTTTATGTCACATCAGCTCTGACATCTATTATGCTCAGCTTGTATATGCTCCAACTTGATACATAAGGAGTTAAAAATCTTCACACCCAATTCATTGGTGAAAATATCAACCAGTTGCTTTAAGGAATGAGTGTATGGTGTAGAAATAATCCCTCGCATCACCATGTCTCTGATGTAATGATAGTCAACTTCTAAATACTTTGTTTGTTCATGAAATATGGGATGATTGGTAATAAACATAGCTGCTAGATTATCACAATGCATAAGAATTGATATCTCAATAGTGAAACCAAGCTCTACATCTAATCCACATCAGCTCGCAGGCCGTTTATGTCATGAACTTGTATTCTGCTTGTCCACTAAACCAACATATTATATTCTGCTTCTTGCTACGTCAAATGACAAGATTTTCTTCCACATATATGCAGAAACCGAATATAGGATTTCTATCTCCTCTGTCTCCAACATATCCTAAATTAAAATATACTTCTATCTTCAAATGACCACTTCTTCTGTGTATTAACTCCTTTACAGGCACTCCTTTGACATATGCAAGAACCCATAAAGTCACATTCTAATGTACTATTCTAAGTTCATGCATAAATTGACTCAATAGGCTAACTACATATAAAATATCTGACCGTATCACTATCAGATATATAAGTTTACCAATCAACTGTCTGACCAAGATCCTATAACAACTCTGAAAAAGTGTCCCAGAAGGATGGTACCTGATCAATGGGAGTGTTTTCTAACTAACGTCCCAACAATCTTATCTCCTAGAAAAAGTTTAGAACATACTTTCTTTGTAACAATGCCTTCGTCTACTTTTCATAAGCAAACTCATTCTCGAGGAAATACTGTGGCTTACCCATATCTTTAGTGACAAAATATGTCCTAAGATGCTCCTCTATCTGCTTAATGCCTATTGTATCACTACCTGTCACCAATATATCATCAACATAGACTGCCAGTAAGACATCCATTTGTAGTCTTCTTATAGAACACAGAGTGATTAACAACACATTTCTTGAAACCTCCTGAATTTTTCAAACTAAACTCTAAGACTTTGTTTTAATCCATAAATGGTCTTTTTCAACTTACATATTCTATCATCTTCCTGAACAACATACCCTAAAAGTTACTTTATAAGCACAAAGTCTACCAGATCATCATATAAGAAGGCATTCTTCACATCTAGTTGGCACAACTCTCATGAATTATTGATAGCAACAGATAACAATCCTCTGATGAAGTTGAGACATGCAACAGGTGAGAAAATCTCTACATAGTCAACTCTATAAATCTGAGTGAAACTCCAAGCAACCAATCTAGCTTTATACTAGTCTGATGGTACTTGCCTTATTAACACGACTCACACTCGAATGGAGAGAGTAAAACCCATGACAAGGCTTACTGTAACTTCCGATGGGTGGCCTAATCCGTGATGCCATAAGACAAAAGACTCAGAAGCAAACGCCACAAATGCAAGTCCTCGAGGTATATCATTATGGGCCAGAATGTACACCCCATTGCCTTGATCATGGCCTAAACCAATCATCCTCTCCGTCTGTAAATCTTAAAAAGTACAGTGAAAAGGGAAAAAATGTCATATAACACAATAATTGTTCAGTAATGACATTGATAGAAAGAAGGTTAACAGGAAAATCAGGTACATAAAGAACTTTTTCAAGTGACAGTTGAGTGAACAGGATCAACCATCAACGATAGTCACTAAATGGATATCAAAAAAATGAGACAAACATGTAAAAAAGGTTTTTGTACCTGACATATGGAAAAAGACACTAAAGTCAATGATCTATGAAGTATTCTTGAAGGCTAGGAGGGTACTAGTACTTGAGAAAGTAGCATCGGAGACAGTGACAACGAAGTCAATGACCTTTAGCTGTAGTAATCGTTCATAATCAGCCTGAGAAATGGAAGCCATTTGCTCCTTACTGATGGAAGTAGTAGGTGATGAGTCAATGGTAATATTTGTTGTCTAAGGGCGATCAATAATATCCCAACATCTGTCTATCTTATGTCTCATCCGTCCACAGTGTGAGCATAATAAACATCCTCCAATGTCTCTACGTCCACGACCTCTTCCTTGAGAGCCACCGCGTCCATGACCTCATATAGTTGTCATCGCTGACTATTTTAACACCATAGTAGGGGGTGGCTGTGGAAATCCAGAGAACTCTGACAAATATGGTTTGTAAATCAGGGACATTGTCGATATCCAATATCAGACTCTTATCTAAGACCTGAGATCCAGTCAGGTTAGATAAGTAAACAGCAACGACGAGCTCCTCATGATACTGATGCAACTAGGTAACGTCAATTGTCAGTGATTAATAAATGTCATGCTCATAAAAAAGAACACGAAAGGCGGTGAAGTGCTCCTGAACCAACCGATTACCTTGACATAATGTAAACAATTGCTCATATATCTCAAATACTCAATATATTCTTCTCGTAATCATATGTAAGTCGTATGATATCCCAAATTTTTTTCACCAAACATAACATCATAATCCCCTATGCAACCTGAGACTTCATATCGTTAACCAACTACAAAACAATAGCCACATCATCAATAAGCCAGTCATCATACGTACCTGCTTTGTTGTTGGGAGGTGGATATGTGAGATGCTTCAACTTCCAATGTACTAGAATAAATGTCTCAAAACTCTACGAACATAGGAGATAATTCTTGCTAGAAAGCTTTTCTGAAGTCCTATTAAGATTCTTCACCAAAGAATCACAAAAAACCATAATAACTAGATACAAAATAAATAAATATCAATAAATAGACATATATACAAAATAGACTAAAAGCAGATACAGTCACCAATAGAATAGTCAAACTACTACACTAAACCGTGGATGTGACAAGTCTACATTGGAGACGACGTAGTATACGATAGCCTAGGACATTGACCTAAACAATGATATGACTGTCAACATCACTATTCAAGCTAGAGAAGGAGAAAGGGGGACTTATACGGACTAGGATGGCAAGAGGAACACGCCAAAGAGGTTGCTGGAGTCGCCAATCATCGCTAGTGGGGTGAAGGATTCCAGCAAATGGGCATGTAAGGTCTAAAAGAACCAACAGCTTGCCCTATTGGGCCTGTAACCGTCGACAAATGGGCCCTGTTGGGCCTGGAGCAGCCACAGAAGGCCCTGTGTGGTCAGGAATAGAGGGCCCTGTTGGGCCTAAAGTTGCCAACAAAGAGGTAAAACAGGTGACCGACGGCTACTAAGATTAAAAAAGGCATTAGCGTTTAATCCTGGTGCTCTAGTACCAAGTTAAAATGAAAGGAAAGAAAAGAAATCTTGCATTAGGGTATGTAGTTGCATATAAATAGGGTTTCTCAGATAAATGGCTATCTAATAATCCACATAACCAAAACCACTAAACTACATAACATAACATAACATCTCTAACAACAACATGACAAAACACAAATTTTCCCCTAAAGACAAAGGATTCTCCAAAATTTCACAATGTTTACCCTTTGGTTGCTTCTTTATCCTAACTCATTACTTGAAATACATTGCCTGTCTATAATGATAGATGCATAGGTCATTGCAACCCATAAATAAACCAACTAAGATGGCTCTTCCACATTTTATTATTGATTACACCTATCTGTATTATTTAATATTCATATAAGAAGAGATTTTATTTATTTCTATATCATTTAATGTGTTTCCACTTAACCATCTCAATCAACATAAGTGACCAAAATAAGTTCAAAAGGCTTCAAATATATTCTTGATAATAATGTCATATTACCCAACTCTTTTGGGGTAAGACACATCCATATAACCATGATTTGTCCTTCATTTTCCAATACTAAGCCCATCAAAAAAAAATGGATTAGCCTGGTTTGCAAAATTCACCTATCAACCTAAGTAAAATGATATTGAAACATCCAATGATGAATGACTATCTGAAAGTTATATTTCACATATTAGAAATAGGCTCACTGACCAATTGGCTCAACACATATGCCTCGACCATCTTTGGTTTCAAAAGGATAGATACCTATTGTAGACACCCCATATGCTTGTAATTGGATCTTAAACCCTAAAATTAATTCAAAACGTAATTCAAAACCCTAGAATTAATCTAAAATCCTAGAATTGATTCAAAACTCTAAAATTAATTCAAAGCATAATCCAAAACTCTAGAATTAATCCAAAACCCTAGAATTGATTCAAAACCCTAATATTAATTCAAAACATAATCCAAAATCCTAGAATTAACCTAAAATCCTAGAATTAATTCAAAACCCTAAAATTAATTCAAAACATAATCTAAAACCCTAGTATTAATCCAAAACCTTAGAATTGATTCAAAACCTTAAAATTAATTCAAAACGTAATCCTAAATCCTAATCTCAAACCCTAACAACCTATAATAACTTCCCACTCCACCATAACAACCTTAATTACTTCTCACTTCACCTTAATAACCTTAACCACCTCTCACTTCATTTTAACAAAGTTAATCACTTCCCACTTTCATCATAATAACTTATAACAACTTGTAACTACCAAAACAAACCTAACTATTTCCCACATTCACTATAACAACCTATAACTTGTAACAACTTCCAACAATATCTAACTAACCATAACAAACTATTCTAACAACCCTAGCCATTTGCAAGCTTATAAATACTCTTCCGTTTGTAAGAGAAAAAAGGAAGGAAGATGAGAGAAAACAAAACTTGGGAAAATTGAAAGAAGAGCCACCAAGGTATTTTCTCTCAAACCAGAGCAACCAAAGAGGTCTAGGATCAAAAAGGAAGCTCGGGAAGGAGAACAATTCCAGTTTCAGATCATCTCCGACGAGCTTTGCAACCTCCAACGATCATCTTCACTGTCAACTCAAGTAAGTTTCCATGAGACCTCAATTTCTCTCAATTCTGGTTCCCTAGGTCTTCCTTCATCTTCCCTAACCAATTCTAGCAGAGCCAGGTGGCTTCCTTGGTCAAAATCAGTTTTTTTATGGTCGTCGGATGTATTTTTCGACAACGTAGGTAGGGACACGAATCCAATGGATGATTCGTGCCCTAGAGTGCTTGATCCTCTTAGGTTTAGTCTCCCCTTGCTTCCTCATCCATTTGGACGTCGTTTCAAGCCCCTAGGAGGCCACCAGGTGCCGTTCGCCGGAGTCACAGTCATTGGGGAAGAAGACTACTGTGCAGCACGACAAGGCGTTCCACTCTCTGCAGCGTAGCTCCGACCCCTAGGAAACAATCCCCTGTTCTTCCCCAACTCGTCGGAAGCTTCAGTGCTGCGTTTCCAGCCTCAAGTTGTAGTCGTCGGAGCGCAACAGGAGCTCGATCGGGAGGCAGAGGAAAGGCACAATTCTTGCCTCTGGATAGAGGAAAATCATCCTCTCCATGCCTTTAACCCTCTTAGAGCCTAGAGACGCCGCACCGCTGCCCCCAAAGTCTTCTTCTTCTCTGACGCCGTCGTCGGAGTCGTGTTGACGGCGAAAAGGGTGGGCAGCCACCTCCGGCCGTCTGATACCCCATCTGAGCCACTAGATGTGTTCCTCTTCTTTCCTTCTTACTCCCAGTGAACTTGGATGCCAGAGGCATCGAAATGGCCGCAAGAACATCCCAGATGACCGTCGACAGAGGGTTCCGTCGCCAATGGCCATCGCTCTTTTCTTAAAAAAATAAAATAAAATATATGGTTTCATTTGAAAGAATTCTGTGATCTATCTTTTATTACATTTAGATCCTTTTTTTCTTACATTTAGATCCTTTCTTTCTTACATGCAGGCACCTGCACATGATTTTTAATCATTCTAATAAAGTTTGTTTTGAAATATTACAGTGTGACCCTTGTGTTTTTTTTATTAATGTTTTCCAAACTTTAAAATTTGACATAAACCCCTGACTTACTTTTAATTCATCTTCAGGTCCAATATTTTACATAAAAAGCCTTGAACTTTATTAAAATTGTTCTAAATGCATGATTTTCTGTCACAATTGCAAATTAAATCCTGAGAATTTAAATATTTGCTCAAATGTGTCCAGTATTGCATTTTAAACTCTCAATTTCACTGATTTGTCGCTGAATGCATGTTTTCTAGGGTAAATTTGCATGTCAATCCCTGAAATTTCCTGTTTTTAAACATAAACTCTTTTTCTTGCACAATTAACTCTGAATTACTTAGGAATTGTTTTAAGCACATGTTTTACTGGTAAAATTGCATATTGAACCTTAAGAATCCTAATTTTGATTAAAAATACATAGTTTTGCACATTTGACCCCTAATTTCATTAAAATTACATAAAATGTATTTTCCTATGTATTTTTTTATGATTTAGCCTCAAAATTTCAGTTTTCACTTAGAACATGTGAATTTTGCACAAAGGCCTTTAGAATTTATATTTTCACTCACACATGCATTTTGTACATTTTGTTCCCCTTTCCATGCATATTTTCTCATATATTCTTCCTTACATTGTGCACGCATTTCTAATTAATTTCAAACTTGATTTTCCCATTGTTTCCTGAATTTCCTCCGACTTTCACGATTTTGATTTGATTTGGTTTTCCATCACCAGAGGGCGTACATTAACAGCTTGACAATACCGATATTGACTCGAATGAGGATTATTTTCACTAATTTGATTTTCTCATATTTCTTCGAATTTTCGCTGATTTACGCGACGCTTTCCGAGTATTCTCAATTTTCACGATTTTCCTCATCGACTAAGGACATATAGTAAAGTAGCATTTGCAATGCCTACATTGTCTCCCAGATTATCATTTTTTTTCTTTTCAATTCATTTCTTTAATTTGGCATATTTTCATAGTCATCTTAAGCATATGCATTCAGAGTGAACAAGCATACACATAATATACCATTAATAAACAGGAAACCTAAAAAGATCGAGTTGTTCGGACGCATGGAGGTGCCTAACCCCTTCCCCATACGTAACAAGAATCCTTATCCTTTCTCTTACCCGCAATAACCAAGTGTTGCATCCATTAGGCACAGAGTATGTATATGTTTTCTTCGCTTTGATTTCTTTTGGTTTTTTCCTTTGTGTTTGGTTTTCATCGTCTTTCCATTAAAAGACTAGGTAACGACTCCTTTCTTTATCCTTTTCTTATCTTTCCTTGGTATTTTCGAACCCAGTCTTCTTCTCCGAATTCACCGTCTTCGCTGTGACCGTATCGGAACTCTTCGTGTGCTTTTACGCACCTAGGAGAACCATACAGGATTTCACCGACATAGTCACACCTATCAACATTTAGAACTTGGATAATAGCATGTTTTTTCACAATCACATACATCAATCCATGATACCAAACAAGATAAAATATGGAAGGTCCTACAAAAACATACAATATTTATAGGCAATTAATGTCAATAATTTAGATCAAAAAGTATTAAAACAAGTTCGATTAGCTACGACATGACCAACCCATGATATAGGAAGTTGGCCCAGAATTATGCCCTATGCATACTGTCAAACCATGGTATTAAATTTACACATGTCGGCAAATTTTCACTGAAACGTGTCGAAACCCAACTTTCCATCACGATATTCAACTGTAATTGAAGAAACACCCCATGTCAAGCAACCTTGGTCCATGTTAGTGCTATGTCGTTGTATTTTCAGTCCATGTCCGTGCCATGTCATATATCACTCCATTTCAGTGGAAATCCCTATGGCTTGCAAATATGCCTATATTTTATGAATTCAAATAAGCCTTGTCAACTTGCAAATCTCCCTTGTTTTAGCACTCTATTCATTAATTCAACTCTTTTTATATTTCAAATACCTTATATTGTATATACATTATATTTCATTATTAAATGTTTAAATCATGAATTTAAAGACATACAAATGTATATTGTTACTCACTTTATCATATCATAAACTTCAAAATCAAAAATCAAATTTTTTAATGGACTTCCATGTTTTACTATGTTTCCATTGATATTTTCACCGATCTCCGACACACTTTCTATTTTATAAGAATTGAAATCCGACACGAAACCGATGTTTGAAACCACAGGTCAAACAAAATTTGAAACAACCCAGCCCATCTATGAGGTGAGTTAAATTCCAACTGGCCCATGTTATAATGATTAGACTGATTCAATTATCAAATACCACCTAAAACTTATCATATGTGAAAAAAAACTATGAGTGAAAATTTTCAAAAGTTAACAAGTAAATGGACTGATCGAAACAAAAACTAACAATATCCAGCATTATATAAGTGAGATAATCACAAATTAAGTTAATCATTTTATATATTTTTGCAACAACTAACAGGATTTACACTAAGGGCGTGTTTGAATGTGATTTGTTTGCCCAGGAATCTCCAAAATGAATATTATGGGCATGAAATTTGAGAAAGACTATTATCTTGATTTGTCTTGTATTTTGGACCATCTAACAAAGTACTGTTTGGTTGCTTAGTAACGTAAGATGTGTTTGGTAAAATATATTGGGTGTTCAAAATTAACTAGAATCAATATTTGAGGAAGTTTAGACTCCTGATTTTTTGTTGTACTATAGCATATTCAAAAAAATCTTGTTTGGTTGTGTGAAGAGATAGATTAAGAAAAGAAGAAAAATTTATTCTATTGAGTATGTGATTACATATATATATGGTATTAATTATCCAACGCTAAACGGATATCCAATAACCCATTAAGATATAACAACTCACACTACATACTCTAACACTCCTCCTCAAGCTGGAGCATACATATCAATCATGCCCAGCTTGTCACATAGAGACCCAAACATTCCCACAGTTAGATCCTTTGTGAAAATGTCTGTTAGCTGGTCTGAAGACTGTCTATAAGGAGTAGAGATGACTCTCTGCATCACCATGTCCCTCACAAATTGACAATCCACTTCAATATGTTTTGCTCATTCATGGAAGATGGAATTATTTGCAATAAAGATAGCAGCTTTATTGTCACACATCATAGACATAGGTGTATTAACACCAAATCCAAGCTACTCTAACAATGATTTTATCCACATCATCTCACATGTTTGCATCATAGATCTGTATTCTGCACTGGATGTTGACACTACATTCTACTTTTTACTGTGCCATGTGACCATATTTCCTCCCACATATGTATAGAAACCAGTTGTGGACTTTCTGTCCCTTTTATTACCTACATACCCTAAGTCTGAATATGCCATAATCCTGATGTGAGCATTGTTCCTATAGACTAAGCCTTTCCCCTGGGCACCTTTCACATAAAATAGAACACGAAGAATACCCATCCAGTGCACTCTCCTAGACTCATGCATGAACTGGCTCAATAGGCTGATTGCATACGAAATATCCGTCTGAGTCACAGTGAAATAGATAAGCTTTCCAATCAGTCCTGTACTGACTAGGATCTTCAAGCAGCTCTGAACTACTATCTTAGAAAGCTAGTGTCTGTTCAATAAGGGTGCTCTCTGATTTGCATCCTAAGAAACATGTCTCCTGTAGGAAGTCCAACACATACTTTCTCTGTGACAATGCTATCTTATCATATGCATAGGCAAACTCTATCTTAAGTAATGAGGCTTCCTCATATCCTTTGTCACAAAGTGACTATGAAGATGCATTTTTATTTCCTCAATGTCCTGTGCATCGCTGCCAGTCACAATATATCATCCACATTGACAACCAAGATAACACACCCATGATCTGTGTGCCTATGAAACACTCAATGGTCTACTGCACACTGCTGAAATCTACTAGTAAGAACAACCTAACTAAACTTCTCAAACCATGCTTTAGGGCTTTGCTTGAAGTCATATATTGCCTTCTTAAGTCTGCACACACGATCCTCCCCCCAAGCAACATACCCTAGAGGTTGCTCCATCAGAACAGACTCAGTCAGATCACCATAGAGAAAAGCATTCTTTACGTCCAACTGACAAAGATCTCATGAGTGATTCAGAACAAGAGAGAAGAACTCTGATGGAATTGAGACAGACAACGGGAGAAAAGGTCTCCTCCTAATCAATCTCATATGTCTGAGTGAAGCCTCGAGCCATCAGCTTAGCTTTGTATCTATCAATGTGGCCATTTACAAGAGACTACTGTAGCTCCAGCAATTCGGACCACTAGCTCCTACGTACTACGACTAGTAAATGCAGCTATCTCCTCATCCATAGCAGCCTTCCAATGAGGAAGGGAAAGTGCCTCCTGATAGGTCTTGGAAATAGATTAGGAAACAATAGATAGGGTAAAACTGCGAAACCAATGGCGAAGAGAATTATAGGAAACAAAATGAGAAATAGAATGTGCAGTGGAAGGTCGAATACCTTTCCGAAGTGTAATGGGCAAGTCTGAGGATGTGGTGAATGAATCTGCATCAGCAGAGGATGGTTTGTTGGTGAGAGGTACTGGAGCACACTGTCGTTGTTAGTAAACCTGCAGAGAACGAGTAACTGCTGGTGGCATAGTAGGTGCACCCTAAGTGTCAGGGTTCTGTATCTCAACAACTGAAGAAATAGGAACTGATACACTAGATGAGGTAGAGACACTGTAGTATGATTCTGACTCAAAGAATGTGACATCTGCAGACACATAGTATTGCCTTATTGGAAGATGAAAACAACGATATCCCTTTGAGTTCGCAAGTACCCAACAAAAACACACTTGATAAAGCATAAAGACAGTTTGTCTAAACCAAGAGAAAGGACTTGAACAAACGCCACACATCTAAAAACTCTGGATGTCAAACTAAACAAGATGGACTCAGGTCTAAGGCAACGAACTGGACTTTCACCTCCTAAAGGTGTAAAAAGCACATGGTTGATGAGATAAGTGACCGTAAGTATAGCATCAGACCACAACTATTTTGAGACATTCATGTCGATCATAGGAGTACGGGTGACATCCAGAATATGTCGATGCTTACATTTTGTCACCCCATTTTGCTGTGAGGTGTGAGGACAAGAAGTCTAATGTATAATATCCAATAAAGAACAATAAGAATCAATCCTAGATTGCATAAACTCAATGGCATTATCAGTTCGCAAAAAATTGGGAGTGACACCTAAATGATTTTTTATTTCATTCAAAAAAATGCAGGGTACATCGTAAACTTGACTACGATCTTTTAACAAATAGACCCATGAAGCTTTGGAAAAATCATCCACAAATACTATATAATATTTATGACCCGACACAGACTGAACTCTAGATGAACCTCAAACATCACAATAGACTAACTCAAATGCAGTAGTAGTAGACACAAGACGCAACCTTTTAAAAGAAGCACGATGATGCTTCCTTAACTGACATAACTCACACTCAAACTAATAAACTGACCGCCAAGGTAGTGTCTGCTGAAGTTTCTAATGAGATGGATGTCCTAGTCAGTAATGCCGCAAGGAAGAAGACTCAAAGGCAGACGTCACAGAAACTAATCCCTGAGGTATATCATTACGAACTAGCAAGTATACTCCATTTCCGCGCTCACGGCTCAAACCAATCCTCCTCTTCGTCTGCAAATCTTGAAAAATGCAATGGAAAGAGAAAAATGTAATTGAACAGCGTAATTACTTTGTAATGACGCTAATTGAGTGTAAATTGACAGGAAAGTCAGAACAAAAAGAACTTTCTCAAAGGACAATTGAGAAGAGATGTCGACCACCCCTTCACCAAACACATGATAGGTTTGGCCATCAATAGTGACCACAGTACGAAAATCAGATAAGGGACAACTAGGTAAATAAACTGCGTGTACCTAACATGTGTGAGGAGGCACCGGAATCAATGATCCAGGAGAAGTCCCTAGATGTAAGAAAGGCACTAGTACCTGAGGAACTAGCATGTGTAGCTGTGACAGTAGAGTCTGTGATCTTTAACTGCTGAAGTCGCTCGTAATCTACCTATGAAACGGTGAACGTCTGCTTCTTAGTGGTAGTTGCAACAGTGGATGACTCGGTGGTAACATGTACTGTCTGTGATCGATCAATAATATCTCAACACTTCTCAACCTTGTGTCCCAGGCGACCGCATGTGAGTACCGTAGACGTCCACCTGTATCTCCTCGTCCACGACCTCTTTTTCTAGAACTGCCACGTTCACAATCACACGGGGTGAGTCGAGGTTGTAGAAACTCAGAGAACCTTGCCAAAGGTCGTCTATAAGTCAGGAACACTGTCAGCTCCTAAAATCTGACCTCGAATTTGAGAACTAATATCCAGGTTCAGACCGGAGAGATAAGCTGCAACTGCTAACTTCTCTCTATACTGGCAGAGTCTCGTGATATCCATTGTCAATGGTTGATATACATCTAGCTCGTCTAATAATGCTCGAAGGGCAGTGAAGTGCTGCTGAACGGTCTAATCTCCCTGACAAAGAGTGAAGATCTGCTCATATATCTCGCAGACACGAGATATGTTCTCCTCGTGGCCATAAGTGAGGCGTAGAGTATCCCAGTTCTTCTTTGCAGACCGCAACAGGATAACACCACATGCAACTGAAGGTTCCATGCTATTTGCCATCTATGTAATAACAACAGCGTCATCGGCAAACAAATCTTCATACTAATCTGACTTGATATCAGGCGAAGAGTGGGTGAGATGCTTCAACTTTCTGTGGACTAGAACAAATGTTTCGAAGCTTTGAGACCATAGAATATAATTGGATCTAAAAAGTGTCTCATATGTGCCACTCATATTCTTGACAAACAAGTCATGAAATGCCATTCTGACTGAAAATTACTTAAAAATAGCCAAATATATGGTTTGAAAATAACAACGATGAACCAGACTGCTCACCAAGAACGTGGATGTGACGTATCCACGTATAACGAAGATCGGAGGCTTGAAGAGGCTTAGAACATAGCCAACACTACGACCACACCACACGGGAAGGGCTAGACTACCCTTTCAAAATGAGGAGAAGAAGACTAGGGCATCACCAATGGCTACACGTGCGTCGGTGACCCCTGGCGGCGCCGACAATGGCCCTGGCCTGTCTTGGCCGGCGACGCAAAGTGAGAGAAGGAGAGGGGAGGCCAGCGGAAACTCGGGATGGATGGCTCCTGTCCGGCGATGGCGGAAGGCTAGTCGGACGACAACCGATGGTGGCGAAGAGAGGTGGTGGCCGACGGCTGCTGCTGTGGAGTGTTGTTTCTAGGTTTTTTTTTTCCCTATGCTTTAGTACCATATGAAAAGATAGATTGAGAAAAGAAGAAAAACTAACTCTATTGAGTATGTGATTACATATATATAAGATATTAGTTATCCAACACATACTCAATAGAGTTAGTTTTTCTTCTTTTCTCAATCTATCTTTTCATATTGAACCTTAAGAAAAACTAACTCTTCACACTCCAATAACCCATTAAGACATGACAACCCACATTACATACTCTAACAGGTTGGTCAGATGGAAATCCAAATTATAGATTTATTTATTTTAATATGAAATATATAATAATGATTTTATAATATGTTATTATATTTCTTGTAAATGTAAAAGAAAAATCAACTAAAAAGTATATTTTATCGCAAAATCAAGAAGATCATTCCATAATCGAAGTATCGAACTCATGTTCGATTATTTCATTAGCTAAAAATACACATGAACCTGAATTGTTGACTTTATATGATTTTGTGCAGATTGCAAAACCTGTCATGTTAATTTTGTTTGGTTAAGATTATAAATCACATCATATTCTTTCACCAAACACACCCTTGGTGTAAAATCTAATTATTTTGATAGAAGGCATTTAGTGGTAATTCTTTAATAAACTGTTTTATTTCATGTAAATGTCAAAAAAAATTAAGGTGATAGTCATTTTAACCCAGAATTTATAAATTATTTCTAGAATCCAACTCATGTTGAATTTTGATATTCTTCCAAAATACACATGAATATGCACAGACCACAATATAGATTATGTGGGGTTGGCCACATGAATCTTTCAATTGGTATGGTCCGAGAAACTAACAAGAATATTGTTCTTCTCTACAATTACTAGTTAATAAAAGATGGTCCATTAAATAAAAATGAAAAAGGTACACAAGAAGAAAGTTTTATACACCACCTTAGAGATGGTCAGAATTTTTTCATTCTCAGTCTTCATGAACAACTAGAACTGCTACTTTCTGAACTCATTCCAACGCCTAGATAATTTTTCTAGAATGCAAGAATAAGAAGCCAAGAAAATCAAGGAGGGTGTTACCAACTTCTCAGACAAAGCATTCTACAATAAGCTATAGACCTGAAACTGGGCCAAGCAGCGCACCATCCCATCAATCCATCCCGACACGACACAACTAACAATGAACCGGGCCAGTGAGGCAGGGCCCAGCATCGAGTTTTGAGTTGGGATAAGTGGTTGCTCTTTGGCAGACACAGTCAAGCATCAGCCCAAGCCCAACACGAGCACAGCATGGCCTAGCATAGGCACACACTAGCCACACATTCAAACATGAACGACTTTTTGGACTATGCAGGCCATTGGGCTCAACACAATGGCTAGTTTTCTAGCTTTTGAGCCCAACAGCTAGTTTTCTAGCTTTTGAGCCCAACAGCTAGTTTTCTAGTTGTTGGGGTTGAAACTAACAGCCACTTATCTTCCAATAGCCAATTTAGTGGTTATTGGAGGGGAATTGACCATATTGTCCCTACCAATAGTCATTTTTTGGTCAACTAGATGAAATTTTGGTCATTTTTACTCTCTATTTATAGAAGAGAAATCTTCATTCTTCACCACATCCATCTCCTTCTCCTCTAATTCATAATCTGCAAGTGTTCAAGAAGTAATAATGGTTTTTGCAAGTTCAAGTTCTCGTCATTTCCACTACACTGCTCGCCTTTGCCACTGCTAAAACAGATGTCAGGGAGAAAAACTGAATGTTGGGAACATCTCACAAATTCTAATGATTACATTAAGAGAAAATGTAATCTCTGGAATTCAACTTATCCATGTTCAAGCTTGTCTAAGGAAAGAGCAAAAACTCTGGATGGATGTGGAGAAAAAGGAAGGATCGATCAACATGTAATTTTCTATCTCCCTGCATATGTAATCAACATCAGCATAATCAAGTATTTCGTTATTATTTCCATCTTTTTTTTCCTACTTCTGTTATGTCATGAATAATTTTTTTTTTATCTTGTATCATTTAACAAAATAAACAAATTATATTGGATTTTTTTAATCTTGTAGGTTTTATTTTAAAAATCAAAAAATTAAGAATGTCCAACCCGTATAGGCACAGATCGTTACCAGCACAGCATGGATGGCCCACATACCTTGTGTCATGCTCGGTTTGGCCTCTGCAAGAACAGACCCAACACGACACATAAACCATGTAATGTGAACCCAGCATGATATCCCACTGGGCATTAACTTCCACAGTCAGCTCTAATCAGCTCTACAATAGGCCAGCAGGCTTAGCTGCAGTGCATGGGATCTAATTGATGGTACTTGGGAAACCCCCTTTTCTCTTAAAGTGTGTTTTTCCTATGGTAAGAGGTGTTGAGTAATTAATATCAGTCCATGAACTTCACACAAGTTGTTAGCAAAGTCACACTTCACTTGTTGGCAGCATTAAGTGTGTAATTTTGCCAACCAAACAACAACACACTTTAAGTTTAAGGAACCTATGTAGTAATTAACAAAACATTCATCATTTTCCAAGCTACAGACAGCAGTATATTTTTATCTCTTATTGCCACCTTAACTTAGTTTTAAGTATGGTATTTCACTGACATGTGTAGGATTCTAAGCTGACCACCACAATTTACTAGTGTAAATCGAGAAGTACTGTTTTTCGGATGTTTGATCCTGAGCGAGAGTGTTAGTCGATACTGAGTGTTTTTTACACTCAGTTTGTACAGTGTTGTTCAACATACCCTTTAAAGGGCCAACACATACCAGACATGTTTATTCTTCATTTTCTTCTTTCCCTCCTAAGTTCCTGTGCATGCATCTCCTTAGATATTACATAGATCTAACCTAATAATTCTATAAAATCTATAAAATTAGTAAATTCAGTATACTCATATAGCCGTATGCCATTTCGAGACAAGGGTGTTGGACCTTGCAAAGTGACAACATCTGGAATGGTCCTCAATCAAACTCCACATATCCAACACTTAAGTATTCTCTCAACTCTACTTTTTCTCTATATTAAATGTTGTAAAAACTATTCATTTTAAACATTTTTAAGTATGAGTTATACATTTATTAAGTATATTTAGATGCTATTTATGCTTTAGGATTTGTATTAATTTTATGTAATATATTTTAATATGATACATATTTAAAAAGTGGATCTAAGTAGTCTTAGATGTAGATTATTTTTTACTTTAACTTATCCTAAAGTTTTAAATCAAAATTTAAATTTATTTTTTACTATTTTCATGGACTTCTATAAATTTACTATATTTCACCGACAATTCCATCAATGTTTCCCAGATTCATGTCCGATATGAAACTGACATTTAAAACTATGGTTTTAAGTACATTTCTAGATGTTCAATTTGTTTGCTCCATGAAGGAAAATATGGCTCATTTTTACCTACAAATACTATAACAGATTCTCAAATTGAAATCAGTATCCCTGGCCACCAAGTTGTTTTTCTATTTGTTTAGGAATACGTTACGATATGATCCCATTGTCCCTAGACCTGGATACAAAATAACAGATCTAGCAAACATGAAATTAATACCTGAGAACCAGAACCTATGCATGGATCACTTCCACGTAAGCCATCCACAAGTTCAGTGTACAATTGTTCTTTGGGAGTTGGAGCAGGAGCACCATAATATGAAAACTCGACAACATCAACATCACACCATACACCACCTGGTCCCTATTACAGAATATCAAGACATTTAAGTGAAATGGTATTTGTATTTTTATATTAAACATGAATCTCAAAAGAAACCACGTAGTTCTAACATTATTACAAGAAAGATATCCCACCTCAAGAGCAGATGGTAGACATTGTACATGGCTGAGCCATTGCTTGTGGACTTTTCTTGCAACAAACACAAGTATGGCAGGTATATCTGTCAATATTCCCTGCCTGATTCGAAAGCCTATTGCTGTTCCAAGACTATAGCGCCGCAAGAGCTTGCTGTGGAATGCTCTTATAGTCATCAAGTCAAGCAATGTTGTGGCCCGCTGCCCAGTTGGCATGCGACCATGACTTCCTGGAAGAACACCTTTATGAAGGTTACCAAAGTAATTAGCTCTTCCTTCAGCACCCCCATTCAATCTTGTGGTTGTTGGCCATGAGAAGTAAGCGGCATTGCTTTCAGAATGCTGGCCCGCCGATGCAAATGCCTGGATAGAAGGTGGACTCAAGGAGGGCATGTTTGGTTGACTGTACATACTTCTCTCTATATCAAGGACAGATTCGTCAGATTGGGTTGATCCAGATTGAAGCCCCCTTGATTCTAAAGATCTCACCATGCTTATAACGCAGGAGGAGATCCTGTTGAACCATAGTGAAATCTGAAATCACAGAAAGTTTTTTAAAGATCCACGATGAACAAAAAAATAATAACAATCAGAACAGAGTTCAAAACAAAGGTGTAAGAAACTTTATTTTCCACCACTTTTGCAGTAACTAGATATACACGTAACAACATACAAACGCCTTCTTATATATATAAAGAAAGAAAATTGAGAAGACAGTAGAACCAAGTGCCAGAGAAGAAACACAGTCAGAAGCAAGAAGAAATGTCTAAGAGAGGCGTAAAAGATGATGAACGTTGTACCTAAGCAGTTTTTAAACTCACTTTATCTCTGTGTGGGAGATGTGCCTGCTAGAAGATACAAGGGTAAAACGGAAGTGATTTTTCAAATAAAAAAAAAATTCACCCTTCTAGCAGCAGAATTCAATACTAAAGGAAGAGCGAAGGGCGTGAAGTACACAGCTATTCTTGCATTAGTAAAAGGAATACGACTAAACAAAAGGTTGATGTTAAGAAGAAGATCCGGCAGCCTGTTCAACATTCTACAGGAGAATGAAATATTAACATATAAATTTTGTTGTAAGAAATGTAATTCAAAACCTAAGTGACAAAATTAACAGATCCAACACAATGCCTTCTTAAAGAATAGAAAGAGGAGGATAAACCTCGACCAAGATCGTATCTTTTTCATTCAATCCTTCCTGACAAAGAAATACAAGGAGAACACATTTAATCCCCTCCAAAAATACAACTAAAAAATAACTTTTCTGAACCAAATCCACATCGATCAGAAGACAACCATTCCGAACGCTCTCTGTCTGTCACCTCTGTAAACGTAAACTGGCAGTAATGTATGAGAAACAGTGAGAAGGAAGGGGAAAAAAGGAAAGTTGAAACAGAACTCAAACCCAAAAACGAAAGCAAGAAAGGAGCGAACTTTAAGCCATCCTCTCTTCCAGCAGAAAAAAAAACCCAGTAGAGGAGAAGTCCTACCCATCCAATCTCATCAACCAAACAAATGTAGATTGATGGAAAAGGAGCAATCTTGGAAGCCTTTGATAGAGATCGATGGGGGAACCATACCTTCCCATCAGCAACACTGGCGTTTCTCAAGGAGGGAGAGGGAGATGGTTGCTGCTGTGTGCCTGAACAGGGCCTTTTGCAGTGGGCGCCGCAAGAGCTTTTCGGAGATATTGGTGGCAGCCCATTTGGAGGTTTGGATCAGGAATCTCGCTGCGGTGTGCCTCTGGAGCAGAAACGGCCGGTGATCCTTGTAGGGGGGCGGGGGGGGTTGGGTTGTTATGTGTGGCCGTGGCAGAGGCCACTGCTCAGTGAGTGGAGCATGGTGGTCTTCCAAAAGCCCAGAGGAGAAAAAAAAAATTGCAAAAGGAGGAGACTACTCGGAAGCTAATGTCATCAACCTAAGGTGTACTTTTTTTTTAATGGTAAAATTGAGATTGTTTTTTTTTGGTCAATAGTATGTTGACATGGAAAATGGGTCGGGCCGGTCCAGACCCGCCTGGCCCGGCTCGGGCTCGACAAAAACGCCCGCGGGTCGGGCCGGGCCTGGCCCACCGCGGGCCGCGGGCTGTGCCGGGCCAGAC
>JAMKQA010078725.1:0-14931 GCA_024699735.1 Posidonia australis | reverse complement strand
TGAGGCTTGCAGTTGGCCTCGTTGGTGGTGGCTGGCGGTTGGTTGCTCGTGTTGTGTGCCGGTGGCTAAGACGCGCAAGTGGGCACGTTTTCAGCTACTACGGGCGCAGGCTTTATAAGCCGCACTGCATTTCTCCTCGCCACCCATCGCCATCTCCTCCTTCCTTTTTCTTCCTTTCTCCTCCTCCTTGGCGGCGCACTTCTTCTTGTCCACCTCTACCTTCTTTCCCTTCCTCCCCACTTATCCTTCTCCTTTCCCTTCTCCCTTTCCACTCGTCTCCCCTACCTCCTCTGTTTTCCCCTTGCATCGCACGCGCTCTGAGAGAGAGGAAGAGGTCGAGGGAGCGAAGCAGAGGGCTGTGGTTGCTCGTGATGGTGCACGGAGCTAGCGTGGTGTGCCCCGTGGCCGTGGTTGCGCTGGAGTTTGTCGGAGTCGGTCGGAGATCGCCGGAGGCGTTTGTCAGCTACGCATCTCCATTTCGAGTAATAGAGAGCATGAAATAGGTAGAAAATGCTAGGATTGCATGAAATCTAGGTAAATTTCCCTTCCTAGAATTTATTGTGTATTTATGGAGCATTTATTGGCATTTATGGCGAATGGTGTGTTTTGGGTCCTTTTGACCCTTCTGCCTTTGTGATTTTATATCTTAATGCATGGTGAATGGATTTTAGTTTTGTTTGTTGGGTTTTAGAGTAGACTCGAGCGTCTACACCATATGTTTTATGCAAAATTTTTGGTGTTTGTTTAAGGGGTCCGATCGAAGGTCCTAGTTGGGACGATTTCGGATGATAGGGTTTGGGCCATTTTCTGGTTTCGTAGAATTCGGTATACCGAATGGAAACGGCATACCAAATCAGGGGATTTCGGTATACCGATTCCGCTCGGCATACCGTTTTTCTGTCAGTTTAGGTCCTCTGGTCGAGTTTCGGTCATCCATTTTTGAACGGTGTACCCAATTTAGCTTGAGTGTTGATCGTTGACCTCAGTTCGGTCGACCGAGTCAGACCGGTTTACCGAATCAGCAGATTTCGGCATATCGAATCTGACTTTCGGCATACCGATTTCTGGGCCCAAACAGGTTTATTAGAATGTGTTTCTGGTGGCTTTTTGGATGTAGTGTTTTGTCCCTATGAGATGGGATTGTGGGCCATCACTGGTGGTCCCTTGGGACACCTGATGCGCCGTTTTGCCGAGGTTTTGGAAGAGTTTTCAAAAGATATGAAATGGTTTGAAAAATGGATTTCAAGGAAATGGTTGGCCTAGTTTGGAAAATGATTTCCTGATTTTCTGTGTGCGGGCCGAGGCAGCGTGGGACTGTGTCGTCGGGACCAGGGAATGTGATGACATTCTCGGGTGGTCGGGCGTGATGTCCCCTGTTGAGGTCGAGGGCCGAGATACCTGATGCTGAGGGGCGTCAGGTCCTGGAGGTATGAGACTCCTTGACTGTCGTCTCGAGGCTAGGGTTATGGTCCGCAGGTTGAGGTATCTTTTGGCATGATGGAGAGATTTGATACTCCTACTGTCGCTGTGAGCACTGAGGCTCGGGTGTTGTCGGGTGTGGAGGTATGACACTCCCTCCTTAGCACCGTGTGTGGAGGACGTCGTGAGGAAGCGTACCCTGTGGTGGCCAGTGCAGGTGGGACACATGCCCCATAGTTGGTAGTGTCTTGAGAGACAGGACAACCTTCCCAGGGAGGGGTTGGCTTCTGAGGGTTCTCCTGAGAGGGGGGAATCGCGGGATGGTGAACGCTCCTATAGAGGGTGGCCGACACCGTGGCAGTGCAGAACGCTGGGGTCGCTCCTCAGTGGACTGCGTGTGGCCAGAGTTTGGTTGCCTGACGTCGGACTTCCTGACTCACTGTGTGTGGTTTTGGCCATTGAGGGCCTTTGCTTGTGGCTTTGGGCTAGTAGAGCCCTAGTTTGTGGTTTTGGCCGGTGTGGGCCTGATTTTTGAGGCTTTGAGAAAATGGTTTGCGAAAGGAATTTAAAAGGAAAATAGATTATGATTTTGTTTTCCGTGGTTTTCGTGGAGTGCGTACTGGATGACTTTGGTCACTCATGCGTTTTCCTTGTGGTTTTGGTTTGCAGGTGCAGACATGTGTTTGACTTAGCGTAGTGCATATAGTTTGGAGTCTGCTAGCCGCACACACAGGTTCCTGGTAGTTAGATATTTACTGTTTAGTTTTAATTTTTCTATAATTTAATTTATTTAAATTATTATAGAAAATTTGGAGTGACAGATTTAAGAGAATTCATTCAAATACTCCCCTCTATATGTGTGTGTACATACATATACACGAACGACTTCTAATGTAGGTTCCCACATTTTGCCAAAATGCAGGTAAATCAATTACGGCCATTACATGATTATCCAACGGTTGAAAGAAAACCACTTTTTTTTTTGTTAGGTGTACTGTGGAGAGAGTTTTTCCTCCAAAATGATGTAATGAATGACAACTAATGGTGTGGTTATCTTGTGAAAGGTTGCCTTCTTTTTTTCACGTACTTTTTTGTCTATATTCAAAGTGGTAAGTTAACCACCTATTCACTGCACCACTATTCAAATTTAACATTTATTAGGAAGAATAATCAATTCCCTCCAAAACTTGCGGACTATATTGGGATGAAGTTCTTATGTATTATCATTTATGATATTATAGTATTTATCATTTTTTGATAGTGTATGTTATCTATCCTTTCTATGTATCTTTTAATATTGGTGTTAGTGCTATTTTTCTATGTTTTTTCTAGTATTAGTGTTAGTGGTATTTTTCATGTACATTTAAATATAGGTGTTAGTGCTATTTTTCTATGCTCTTTTAGTGTTAGTGTTTGGTGATGCTATTTTTCTATGTTTTTCAGTATTAGTGTTAGTGTTTAGTGTAAGTGTTAGTGTTTGGTGTTAGTGTTAGTACTATTTTTCTATGATTTTTTAGTGTTAGTGTTAATGTTATGTTTCCATATACTTTTAGTATTTTGTGGTGGTATTATTTTCATTTTTGTGTTTTTAGTATTGGTGTTACTCATTTTACAAGTCTTAGTACTAGTGTTAGTATGCTATCTAATAATACATTTGCCAATTCTATGTACTTAACTAATAATATCAGCATGTTAAGTATTAGTGTAAGTAAATTTGTGCTTTTAGTATTAGTGTTACCAATTTTACTAGTATTAATATTAGTATCAATGTCACTATTATTTGCTTCACGTATTTTTAGTATTAGTGTTAATAATTTTATTAATATTAGTATTAGTGTTATTTTTTCACGTATTTTTAGTATTAGTATTAGTATTGGTGTCAGTGTTAGAAACATATTTCACTTGGAAGAGATAGTAAGAAACATACTTATACTGAAGTTACAAACAATACTAATATTCTTTCCAATTTCTAGAGAAAGTGCTAAATATTTTTGATAAAATAGAAGATGGGGATAAAGATGAGAAAGCCTTGTCTTTTGTAGGACATTTTGGGAGATAAATGCTCATAGATGGATGCACATCATCGTTCTCTTTTCTTGTCTCTACTCTCTTTTTATTTTTTCCTCCTTTAGAAGAATAAGTAACCACTGAAGCACTAGAACCAGAAGAACAAGAAGAAGAAGTCTTCTCTCTCTCTCTCTCTAGTCATACTTTTCTGCATTTCCTTTGTGATGGAGTTGTAGAAGCAACAACTAAAGGCGGAAGATAGGGAGACCGACCTCTGAATGGATGGTGGTGGTAGAAGTGTGAATAGCAATGGTGGTACTAGTGGAGGGCAGAGCGTGTAATTGTCGACAGCTACTACTTTTTTGAAAGTGCAGTCGGTGGTGACGAATGATAGGATGATGGGGGTGGTGTCTATGACAATAACTATGACAACAGTGATTGGGAGGAAGACAAGGGTAGTGGCAGGGAAGAGGAAGGACCGACACACGAAGGTAGAGGGGAGAGTGTAACATCTATGCTTGATTATTCAGATTAGTATAAACCATGGAATATTGTAATATTTGAGCATATGGTTTATTAATAGATAATTATGGTAATTCTAGTCTAATGTGTGTGTTTCTTTCTATGTGTGCCTGTGTTGGCTTGGTTTCCCAACTTGAGTGGCATTTTGGCCTGTCATGGCTCGTGTGTGGGTGCATAGAATTGTGGTTGGCTTCTGGTCAAACCATGCATACTGTCCCTCTTTTTTATCCTTTACGAGCCATGTCTTCACCTGCACCTGTAGCCCTGCCCGATCCATCCCATCATCACCAGCCTAGTGAAAGGTTGAGACGAGATGACCGGCAGGCGGCACAGAGAGGCAAGTGTAGAGAGGCTTTAAAGGGAGGTGGAGGCCATGGATTTGGGACATTTGGAGCTCGAGCCAGGAGGGAACCAGAGGAGTGGAGCCGAAGAGAGAGAACCAATGGAGGGGCGAAGGTGTCGGAGCTTCGTTAGGGATCGGGAGGCTTGAAGTCTATCTGAGGGAAGGGAGAGGTTTGTTGGTGAGGTGCGCAGCTTGTCAGAATGGAATGCATCCCTTCTCCTTCTTCATTTATGTGATATGAGTAATGGGTAGAAAAATGATGAATAAATCATGATAAAATCATGAAAAATTATGAAATGGTATGAATGCATGCTTAGAAGTGATTTATGCCACATTTTTTATTATGGTGATTTATCGTGGATTTTTGGTAGTTATATGTTAAAAGTGCTACAATGTTTTCTTTGAGCTCTCTATGTTTGTGATTTTATTCCGAGAGCTATAGTGTATGGTTTTTGATAAAATTTGTCCCAAATGATAGTTAGCTTAGAACCCTACATTTGGTAGATTTTGGGTGATTTGTGGTTCATCGGAGATGGATTCGCTGATGGCTCCCATTCCAACCAACAACTAGCCTAGGCCTAGGGCATTTTTCTAGTATTCACAGAATTCGGTATGCCGAATTTGATTTAGTATGCTGTTTTTTTGTCAATTTGGCCCCAAGTACCTTTTCCAAGCAACTGAAATGTATCGGTCTACCATTCCATGGAATTTTGGATGATCGTTCTGAAATTTGGTCGACCATTCTAGGTCTCTAAACCAAATTCGATTTGCCGTTTTGGTTTGGTATGCCGAACTAGAGCTTAGAGTCTTATGAACGAGATTTTGATTTATGATGGTTATGAATAGGTTTTTATGTGGTTTTGGATTGTATTTAAGAGTATTCTATATAATGAGATTTTGGATCATGGGAATGATATTTATGATAATGAAATGAATGATTTGAGGTGTTTTTGGGCATAAGTGCCATATATATGAAATATGAATGATTTTAAATGATTTATGGCATATGAGATTTTGATGGAATCCCCCTATGAGTGGAAAGATGATTTATGGAATGTGATTTCCTGTGATGAAAGGATTTGAAAGTGGTTTTTAAAGTAATCTGGTAGGAGTATGAGATTCCAATGGAACCAGTTATCAGATACGACCATAGTTGCTGAGGCTTAGGGCGGTTGAAAGAAGCCGAAGTACCCCAAATGAGATGGTGTTGGCTAGACCTAGAGGTAGAAATCCGAGTGATTGAATATCAAGAGACGTTGTGAAGAGCGTATCCCGTGCATATGTGATAAAAATGAAATGTTGAGGCATGTAAGTTGAGGTGGTGTCAGGTATTGGGTTCTAGTATGAGTTGAGACTCAAGGTTCTAACCAATTGCTAACTAATGTGTGTTGAGTCATGCGTGGCCTTGTAGTTTTGGGTTGGATTTGGTCAAGGATATAGTTTCCTGGAAATGCATAAAATGTTAAAAATACATGAGATTTAAAGAAAGAAAATGATTTGAAATGGCATGGTTTAGAAAAATGATTCCTGAGTTTGTGAAATAGTTTATAACTAATAGAGAATGGAGTTTTCTTGTGATTTTCCGTGGTTGGACGCATACTAGGTGACTTAGATGTCACTCACGCATGTCTTGTTTTCTTTGTTTGGTTTTTAGGTGTGTATGTAACGCCCTCGAACCAGGGCACTGCGGAAACTATACTGTTAACTAGGATTAAATGCACTAACAAAGAAAATAAACTATAATCTACTCAGAACCTGTGTGCGGCTAGTGGCTCCTGACTATGAACACTAGACTAGACTGCACTCTAAACTGAGCACCTGAAAACAAAACAACACAAAAACAATTATGAGTGACTTCCAAGTCACCCAATACACGTCTACCAAAACCATGGTGGAAAAAAGCTCTAATAGCTAAATTCTAGGTTCTCAAAAAAACCAAAACAAAACTCTTTAAATTTCTTTCTGGAAATTCTTGACAAAACATGTCTTTTCTAGGAAACCACTTTTCTTTAAAATTTTTTGTACTTTTTTCAAATTCTTTCTGTTTGTATTTTTAAATCTCTTGCTTTAATGTTTTTTTGTAAACAACTCTGGATTAGACTCCAGCCTAATCTCAAACTCGAATCTGGTTAAAACACTGTTCTTTGGTTGGAATTAGTCCTAAAACTCTATTCTCATCTCAGCGAGAATCTGTTTAAAACTCAGTAGTCAAAACTTAGCTCGATTCTAGCTTAAACTATAGTAAAATCTTATATGTGAAAATTTTTTCTGGTGCCACCTTGATCAGGGGTGATCTGGTCACAAACAGAGGGAGAGGCACCAACCTTAACCTCCTATACTACTACGGTGAAAGTCTCCTTGTGGGCATGCCACCGTCCCGGCCAGTAGGCCTCTTTATTTTCTTTTTTCCTTTTCTCATTGTACGGAGATGCATTCTCTCAACGCTCCATTGGTGTTTGAGCACTTAGGTCATCTTTCCTGGAACAACTAATGTTAGTCTCTCTGAGGAACCCAGTCTCTCTTAGTAGGGTTTCTAACCTCGGTATCCATGATTTTCAGACGATGGCCATTATCAATTACGTCATCAGCCCTACGGCCATTTCCCTACCCCTACGTAGATTTGTACAAAAATATTGGAAATCTAGTTCTAAAATCATATATCTTTCTTTAAAATATCCTTTCTAAATCTTTTCCATTATGGAAATCTTTTCTATAAAACATTTCTTTTTAGAAATAGCTTTTCTGTAATTCTTACTTGAATCTTAAGAAATTCATACTAAGCAAACATGCCAAATACATAAATCAAGCATTAATTGCATCTCTGCAAAAACTCCAAAAATCAATTTTGGGGTCCTGATTCAACAGATTGAAATCTTTTGGTATGCTGAAAAGGGTCCAAATCTGAATGTGGCTCAGGACCTTGATTCGACAGAATGAAACTTAATGGTCTACCGAAATTCCCTAATTTGGCATACCGAAAAATTTCTGAAAACTGGTTTCGACCCTATGGCTGGCAATTGTTGAAAATGGGACCTCCAGCAGACCCCTTTTGGGTGAGCCACAAATCCTACATAAAACCACACAACTAGCATGCCAAATCTACTTCTATTTGGGACAAGTGTCATAAAAAAGTATGAAACATAACTCAAGATACAAAAACAAAAACTAAGAAGACTTGTCCCAAGTCACTATAGCATAATCTTGGGAAAATCCACTAAATTCTTGATAAATCATGGAAAATTCTCAAATCATCATACAACCATGATTTTATGCCAACCAGTTCATTTTCATGCTTTTCAACTAAAATTAAAACATTAATCACAAATCTAAAGCTTAAACTGAGAGAAGAAGTAGAGGATGGAAACGCATACTCTCAAGTTGGTTTCGGACAATCCCTTCTCCTACGACGATCTTCCTCTCTCTCCCCGAAGTCCCTCCCAGCTCCCTTGTCTTCGGTGGCACTCCTCTTCCACCAGTAGACATACACTTCTTGTTTCTTTCTGGCTCTCTCTCTTTCTCTTTCTTTCTTTGGTTTTCGCCCCAACTCTTTCTCTTCTCTCTTCCTCTCGGTCTAACGCTCCCAACGCCTTCCTCTTCTCCTCATTTAAGGCCATCGCCTCCTTGTTGCCGCTCATCCACCGCCAGAGATCTTAGTAAATCCAAGATTTGGCATGGAGGAAGGCTGCAAGTAGGAAAGGGCACAATGGCCAACTGTGTGGGTATTGTGTAGAGTTGACTTCAGATCCACTCTGGTCCCACACACACTTACGTGGCATACAAAGATCCAGAAAATCACATAGTAGGGGAGTAACCAGAGATAAATACCAACTAATGGAGAGAGTTCAACACAAAATCATATCATTAGACTAATTATCCAGATTACAAGAACTTAATTACATTTATTCTAGATAATCTCAGCACATGTTTTAAATCCTACCCCTTTAAAAGGAATTTTGTCCCCGAAATTCTTTCTTAATAGAATAGGTTGGGGTACTATGCCAAAATGTTAGCTTGATGCTCCCAGATTGACTCTTCTACTCTATGGTGTCTCCATTACACCAACATCAGAGGGATAATCTTATTTCTGAGGACTTGTTCTTTTCTGTCTAATATTTGTACGACATCCTTTGCCATAGACAAGTCTTGCTAAAGCTCTTTTGGCTGCACTGGAACAACCTGGGACGTGTCTACCAAACACTTTCTCAACATCGACACATGGAATACACTGTACACACTAGACAACTGTGGAGGCAGGTCCAACTTATACGCCACCTCACCAACCCCTTCTAATAACTTGACACGATCCGATGTAATGGGGGCTTAGCTTGCCTCTTCTCTTGAATCTCATGACTCCTTTAGTTGATGACATTTTTAGAAAAATGAAGTCTCCTACCTTGAATTGCGAGGGCTTTGCCTTTGATCTGCATAGCTCTTCTGTCTGCTATGTGTAGCTAGCAATCTCTCTCTGATCAGTTCTACTTTATCCTCATACTGCTGCACAATCTCTGGTCATACTAATTGTCGCTTGCCTACCTCACTCCAACAAGTGGGTTTCCTACATGGTCTTCCATATAGTGCCTCATATGGGGTCATCCCAATGCTGGGGTGGTAGCTGTTGTTATAGGCAAACTCTATCAGCGATAGGTGATCTTCCTAACTGTCTCCAAAATCCAAGGCATAGGTCCGCAACATATCTTTCAATGTTTGGATCTTCCTTTCTGTTTAACCATTAGTATGACGATAGAAAGTGATGCTAAAGTTCAACACCATTCCAAAAGTCTCCTGCAATGCTCCTCAGAATCTCGATGTGAACCAAGTGTCTCAGTCTGATACTATCGACACTAGGACCTCATGTAGCCAGACTCTTTCGGTCATGTATAGTTCTGCTAGCTGTGGTAAGGGAAGACTCACTCTCATATGTAGAAAGTACGTTGTCTTAGTGAGTTGGTCGATGATCATCCATACAGTATCATTCTTTCTTGTGATGTTGGACAATCCTGTTACAAAATCCATCGACATGTGCTCCCATTTTCAAACTGGAATGTCCAAAGATTGCAGAGTCCCTTTGGGTTTCTGATGCTCTATCTTTATCATTTGACAAGTTGCGTACTTTGTCACATGCTCAACAATTTCTCTTTTTATCACATCCCACCAAAAATTTCTCATTAGATCTCTGTATATCTTGGTCCTTCCAGGGTTAATTGTGTATCTAGATCGATGGACCTCATCAAGCAAACTTTTCTTTATTTCTTCTATTTGGGACACGAATAACTGTAGATCGTAACTCAACCTATTGTCTACACTAACTGAGATATGAGGCGAATTTCTCGCCTCGAGCTTCTACCAAGTGTCCCTCACAAAGGGATCTAGCTGCTGGGCCACTATAATGGATTCAACCACTCGTGGGCGAATAGCCAAGTTCACCAATAGAGTTCTTACAGTTCCTTGAGACTGCCTTTATGGTTTACACTCGATCAACCCCCTCCATCAGGTGTCATTCTCTAATCATTAGGTTGGCCATGACATGAGTGTGTTTGCTCAGCGCGTCCGCAACCAAATTTGCTTTGTTTGGTTGGTATGTAAGCTGAAATCATAATCCTTGATATACTCCACCCAACTTTTTTGTCTTAGGTTTAGATCTTTCTGTGTAAAAATAGACTTCAAGCTTCTATGATATGTGAAGACTTCAAACTGTTCACCATACAAGTAGTGTCCCCAGATCTTCAAGGTGAACACCACTACAACCATCTTTAGATAGTGAGTGGGGTAGTTCTTCTCGTGATCCTTTAGCTATCGGGAGGCATAAGCTACTACCTTCCCATACTGCATCAGAACACACTCCAACTCGGTCTCATAGGCATCGCTGCATATTGTGAAAGCTCCACTTCCAGATGGCAATGCCAACACTAGAGCTGTGACCAGACGATTCTTCAACTCGTTAAAGTTCTCTTCACAATGCTCGTCCCAAGTAAATGGAGCTTCTTTCCAAGTCAATTTGGTCAATGGGGCTACAATCTTTGAAAAGTCTTGGATGAACCTTCGGTAATAACCCGCCAATCCAAGAAAACTTTTGATATCTGTCACTGTTCTCGATCTGGCCCAACTACGTACTGCTTCCATCTTGGCTGGATCTACCTTAATGCCTTCTCTTGAGATAATATGTCTAAGGAAGGCTACCTCTCCTAGTTAGAACTCTCATTTGGAGAACTTGGTGTATAACTGGTGTTGCCGCAAGGTCTCCAATATGATCCTCAAGTGTATCTAATAGGTCCTTACATCCAAAGAATACACTAATACGTCATCTAAAAAACTGACGATGAATTCGTCCAAGTAGGGACTGAACACTCTGTTCATTAGGTCTATGAAAGCTGCTGGCGCATTCGTCAGCCCGAATGACATTACCTAGAATTCATAATGGCCATACCGGGTTTGAAAGGCTGTCTTATGCATATCTATCTCTCGGATCCTGAGCTAATGGTATCTGGATCTCAGATCTATCTTGGAGAAGCTGGTCAAAAAAGTCATTGATCTTGGGTAGTGAATAATTATTCTTAATGGTAATCTGGTTTAGCATCCGATAGTCAACGCACAACCGGAGCAAACCAGCCTTCTTCTTAACAAACAACACTGGTGCTCCTTAGGGCGACACACTTGGATGGATAAATCTTTGTCCAATAGCTCTTGCAGTTGACTTCAAAGCTCTCTCAGTTCAACTAGTGCCATTTTATATGGAGCCTTTGAGATAGGGCCTGACCCTGACACCAAATTAATTACAAACTCTACTTCTCTATGTGGTAGCATCCCAGGCAGTTCCTCGATGTCTAGGTATTCTCTAACGATTGGAATATCTTGTACCCTAAACACAGGTGAGGAGGACATCGTCACACTGACCAGGTATCCTACGCATCCCTTAGCTAGATGGTGGCATGCCTTGATAGCTGAGATCACTTTTTTGGGCTCTCCTAGCCTTACTCCTTGTATCATGCACCACCTCTAGCTTAGATGCTCTGCCAGAACCCTCTTCTTGGCACAGTTTATCATCACCGAGTGTTGTGCTAGCCAGTCCATTCCCAAAATAACATCGTACTCTTGCATCTTCATCAAAACTAAACCGGACTAGAAATCCTTGTCTCCTAGCTGGATACAGACCGACTGCAAGTATTTCCATGTTAGTCTATGTTCTCCCAATGGAGTCACTACATCAAGCTGAAAAGCTAGCCTAGCTAGTCTGTCTTCAATCTCAGCTGTAAATGACTCAGAAATAAAAGAAAATGAGCTTCCTAAATCAAATAAAACTCAGGCCATGTAATACTTGTAAATTCATTTTTGTATATATATACATTTTAATGAATTTATTTTGGACAAGTTTTACTACTCTAAGGCCAATTAGTGTAATTTGCGGCTTTGGGCTTGGGTCTCGTGGGCCAGTTGCTGTTTGTGTGTTTCCTGTGCTTGTGGTTAGGCTCGTTGCTGTGCTGTGTGGGTTCGTGTGTGGGCCTCTGTGTGTGTAGGCCCTGTTGGTGGGGGCGAGTGGTTGAACTCGTGCTGTGTTTAGTGTGGCAGGCAGTTAGGGCGTGTCGGTGCACATGCATGGCTAACTGGTTGCATACACACATTCACGTACATCTTCTGTGTGGCTTTTAAGTTGAGGTCCTCAGCCATGCACAACTTCACCCTCTTCTCCTTCTTCCCACGCGTTTCTTCCTCCTTTCCGAGCACACCATCTCCTCCACCCTTCCTCCCTCCTCCACTCCATTGCCCCACACTCTCTCTCTCCAACCCACTCACCCTCTCCCTCCCGTCTATCCCACTCACTCTCTCTCTCCTTCCTCCCATTCCTTCCCAGTTCCACTCCCCTGTTTGGTGTGCTTGAAAGCGAGCGAAGCAGGAGGAGATGTGTGGTGGTGTGGCGAGCTCCGAGGAAGTTCCCTAAGGATGCATGAGGCTTCGGAGGAGCTCGTAGGTCACTGATGGTTGCGGCGGTCGACTGGTGTTGGCGTCGGATCGTTGGAGGATGTAGCACCTCACTCCCCTACTTATAAATGATGTAAAATGGTAGAAATAATAGGAATGCATGAAATTTAGGTTGAATTTATGCTTCCAGATTTTTATGTGATTTTTGGTGAATTTATGGTAGCTTTTATGGCTATTGGTTGGATTTGGGTCATTTTGGTTTTATTTGTGTAAATTTGGATTAGACTCGTATGTCTACAACATATGTTTTATGTGAATTTTATTGTGGTTATTTGGCAGGTCCGCCCCTCACTCCCATTTGAGAGAAGAGTCAGACATGTGGTTTGGGTTTGTTTTCTGGTTACGTAAAAAATGGCATACTAAACTATTTCGATATGCCGCTTTTGCTTCAGTTTTGGTCCCTCTTAGCACTAGTTCGATCGACCGAATTCTTACAGTCTACCATTCCATGCTTTGGGTGTTGACCGTTGGATCCTGTATGGTCGACTGATCCTTTTTGGTCTACTAAACCTGGGATTTTTGAATGACCGATTTGAATTTTGGTCTACCATTTTTGTGCCTTGAGCTCAGTTCAGTCGACCGACCCAATTCGGTGTGCCGAACTAAGCCCTAGTTCTTGTGTTTTGGATGATTTCCAGTTGCTTTTTTGAGGTGTTTATTGGACCCAGAAAACAACCGTGTGTCTTATCAAACCACATTTTTTACGTAACCAGCAAAACGAACCCAAACCACAGGTGGACACCGTGAGGGGGCATACCCTATGGTGGGTTGAACATGTGCCTCGTAACTGGTAGCGTCCTAAGAGACAGGGCTACCTTCTCAGGAGAGGTTGGCTTTGTGATGGTTCTTCAGGTGGGAGAATCGCGGGACGGTGTCGCTCCTCGTAGGTTGGTGTCACCATAGTAGTGCAGTGCACCTTGGTGGTTGCTTGTGGTCAGAGTTTGTTACCGAACGCCAGGTTTTTCGACTCACTATGTGTGGTTTTGGCCATTGATGGCCTTGCTTGTGGTTGTAGGCTGGTAGAGCCTTCGTTTGTTGGTTTGGCTGATGTAGGCTGTGTTTTATTGTGGTTTTGGTTTTCGACCTGATGGGCCTGAGCTATGGTTTTAGTAAAGGTTGGCGAAATTATTTTATAGGAAAATAATTATAGTTTTATTTTCTATCGTTTTGTGGGATGCGTGCTGGGTGACTTTTGTCACTCACGCTATTTCTCGTGACTTTTAGGTTGTAGGTGTAGGAGAGCAGGTGGGTTTCTGCATAGTGCACATAATCTAACGTCTTGGAGCCACACGCATAAGTTCTTCGTTGTTTAGATATTAATATTTAGCTTTAATTTCCTGTAATATGATTTGTTTAAATTATAATGGAAATTGAGGACATTACAGTTTAATATCAGAGCACTAGGTTCATTAGGTCGTACTAGTTTAGGATGTCCGATCTAGAGACTCCATAGGTTTTGCATGCATGATAGAATCTACACCTGATGATTTTCTTCATGATTCTCTACTTGTTGCTCTGCTTGTGGTGTAGGTGTTTGCTCTCTCTTCTTTTTGCAGGATGTCTCCATGTGGTCACAAAGGTAAGGCCCTTACCGAGGTTTCCGAGCCTTGTGAGGAAGCAAGCGGATGGAAGGTTGTTAGTGCCGAACTACGGAGTTTGGCGTACGGAATCTCCCATGCTTTTAGAAAGAGCAGTTCCAGTGAGTTGTTAGGTGACCCATGGATGAGCCAGTTCGTGAAGTTTCGTTTGCCGTCATTCAAGGGCAAGGTTGGCGTAGAGGGGAGCAAGGCTTGGCCAGAGAGAGTGGTGAAAATGCTTTCCAATTTGGCGTGCTCAGAAGAGCATTGGGTGTGGCTGATGACTTACCCACTGGAAGGTGAGGCTGATAAGTGGTAGAAGTTAGTGAAGCGGCTGAAGTTACTGGACTTAGTAACTGTCAACATCCAGTGGAAGGATTTCGAGACAGCCTTCAATGAGAGGTATTTTCCTGCTCAAGTGAAGGAAGGGTTTTGTTGAGACTTCTGAAATCTAGAGCAAGGCATTATGTCGATGCTCGAGTACGAGGCTAAGTTCACTTGGTTGGAATGTTTGCTCCTACCTATGAGTCAGAGAGGACCAGGCACCGAGGTTCTTGGATGACTTGCAATCAGGGCTACTGCTAAAGGTGATGGGCTGTTAGTGTCAGACTATAGTAGATATGGTTGAGATGGCCTATTGCTTTGAGGAAGAGCACAAGAAATTCTTGGAGAGTCGTTCCAAAGGGAAGGGTAAGTCTTCTTTTACTTCCCGATTCTCTTTCTTCGATACACCAAGTTCCGATGATTCGGGTAGCCCTAGGTGGAAGTGGAAGGAGAAGTCTAGTCATGCCTCAATGTGACCATGCCGACCCGGAGGAGGGGGAAAGGGGACCACAGCCATGTCATGATGGCGAAGGCGCAAGGATAGGATAAAAGAAAAAGCAAAAGGGGAGTCGCCACCTAGTCTTTTTAGGGAAAGACAAGGAAAACCACAAAAGGATGAATGCATGGGATGCAGATGGAAAGGCTGGATGTCTGCTAACCAGAGGGTGGGTAAGGATTCTATTACGCACGAGGAAGGTGTTAGGCACCCTCGTACGCCCGAGAAACTCGGTCTTTCTAGTCCAAATGCTTGCTAAAGGTTTGATG
>JAMKQA010078724.1:0-17005 GCA_024699735.1 Posidonia australis | reverse complement strand
TCCATCCCATTCCATTCCATCCCAGAGTAAAAAGAAATCGATCGAGTTCTGCAATGGCGGGAGAGCTCTGAGGGAGATTCGCTATCTGCGACGGAGATGATGGGGCAGATGGACGGCGCTGTACCAGTGCCTTCTTGTGAAGGTGGTGGTGGAAACAATGTTGATTTGTTTTTTTCCCTTTTTCTTTTGCTTTTGGGATGGAGGATTTTTTTTTTTCGGAGGTCTGAAGGTCTCTGTGTTTGGTTTTGGTCTTGTTGTGTGCGTGCAGGAGAGAAGGAAGGGATCAACACGGAGCTGTGGCACGCGTGTGCGGGGCCGCTCGTGACGCTGCCGCCGGTGGGTAGCCTGGTTGTGTACTTCCCTCAGGGACACAGTGAGCAGGTGCTTGCTTCTTGTTTCCTCGTTTGAAGGATTCGGTCGATGAAGAGAAGTTGTTCTCTTGTTTTTGTTTTTGTTTTTTTTTTTTTGCCTTCTTTTTGATGTGTGAAAATTGGATTTTCTTATTTATCTTTTGAATTCAAGAAACAATTTGAATGATAATGGAATTGTGCATTTTATGGAACACAATTTCCATTTGTCCGGGATACTGAGTTCCTGATTTTCATGTCCGAATGATAACTTATTTGTTTTGTTTTGCGGTTTTTTTTCCTTCTTTTTTTTCCTGTACTGTGTGTGTTATGGTTGACAATATTTAAAAGCTTGTTCTGTTACACATTGCAGTCTCCTGTTTGGTTTGCTAATTGCTACTGATGTTTGCCAGCTACCATTTTCTTTGGCTTTTCTGTTTCACATCCCCTTCTACACCCTTTTTTATTTTCTCTGGGATGATGTTGGTGGAGAATAAGCTCTAAATCAAGTGTTTTTTGGGTTTTCCCCGACAAATCATGTGTGGCCTCGGTTGAGGGTTTTGTTTGGAAATCAGAAGCCTAGAGATGCTCACAAAAAGAATGATATGCTGTCTGTTTTGGTAATTTATTATGGGAAGGAATTGAATCTTGGAAGTCACACCTTCCATCTTATTTTTCGTGGATTTTTATCAGCTGCGGTCAGGCGAACCAGCGGCCCTGACCGCAGCGTCCCCCCCTGCCCCTTCCTGTGAGGGGAACCTGATCAGGTCCCTATTTTCCGTATCATTTCAGTGCTTAATGTAAGGTTTTGTTCAGGTTGCAGCGTCTATGCAAAAAAATGTTGATGCTCACATCCCCAACTACCCAAACCTTCCCTCCAAGTTGATTTGCCTACTTCACAATGTCACCTTGCATGTATGTGATTCTTCTCTCTCCCTACTTTTTCCCTTTATTCCTTGTTTTATGTAATCCATTGGCCTTGAGCTGGGTATACTGCTGCATTGATAATTACTCTCAGAAATGTTGTATATTGTAGGCGGATTCTGAGACAGATGAGGTGTATGCTCAGATGACACTTCAGCCAGTTAACGTTGTAAGTATCGGATTTATTGAAATCCAGTATGATATTTCCACTGTTCTTTTAATTTACCTCCAAGAAAATTGCACGTATAGTGATAGATTTTTTCTTTTCCTAGTTATGGTGATTTCCAAGAGACCTTTAGAATGGCCATCAACTTTTTTATTTGAAGACATTTAGACCGTAGGTGGCTTGCTGTGTGATTAAAATGTTGGAGAGGATTTATTATCCGAACCTTGGAGGGACACATAATGACAACTTAATTGGCATGATGTAACGTTCAAAAAATGCAAAACTAAGTAAATAAATAAATGCATAGTTAACTAGATATACTTGAGATGGTTTCTAGGTGCCTAATGTAAATTCCTTTCTTTGCGTTGGCAGAACAACAAGGAGGCACTACTAGCATCAGATCTTGCACTGAATTCAAGCAGACCTCAAACTGATTTTTTCTGTAAAACTTTGACTGCAAGTGATACAAGCACTCATGGTGGTTTTTCTGTACCACGCCGTGCAGCAGAGAAGATCTTTCCTCCACTTGTAAATAAGTTTTCTTAAACTATTTGTAGCTTTTCTGTGATTGTGGGTATTAACACTAAGTCACGTACTTTATTTCTTTTCAACTTGCAGGATTTCTCCATGCAGCCTCCAGTCCGAGAACTTCAGTCCATAGATCTTCATGGTAATGTATGGACCTTTCGTCATATATACCGGGGTAAGCCAAAGTTCCTTGAAATCATTGTTACTCCTTGGATCCTAAGCTGTTATTGCTATTAAGTTAGTTTCACTTGGATGGGACCACATTTTTTGTCTTGTAACCGTTAAAGAACTGTGCAAGTTAATTAGATTCCTACCTTGCAACATCTTTTATCTCTCATGCTTTGCTTATGTTTCCGCATAAAGAACAGTTGTGCTAAAACTCATGTCTGGTTTAGACATGTTTGCTCAACCTTTTACACCTTGTAACTCAGGTCAGCCGAAGAGACATTTACTCACTACTGGTTGGAGTCTGTTTGTGAGTGGGAAGCGTCTAGTAGCGGGTGATTCCGTCTTATTTATTAGGTACCAGTTTTGTGTCCTGTTTGCCAAAATTTTGGACGTTTTTGGATGACTGCTACTTTAGAATCACATATATGATGCCTTCTAATGTCTAAGGATTTGAATATATGATGGCAAATATTGATCATATTTTTAGTAAAGAAAGAAAAAGAGCAATTTTGCATTGTTTTATTGTTCAACGCAGATAAAATATATCTTGAATAAGTACATTTTATTATCTTTAGACAAGCACATTAATTCCTGAGTTACTTTATACTATCATTTGGTTAAGATGGTTATTATGTGCAGGGATGAAAAATCACGGCTACTTTTGGGCATTAGGCGGGCTAACAAGCAACCAAATAACATATCATCATCAGTTCTGTCAAGTGACAGCATGCATATTGGGATCCTTGCAGCAGCTGCACATGCTGCAGCAAACACTAGCCCATTTACTGTATTTTACAATCCAAGGTCAGTATCTAACATTGAACTCTTAGCTAGTCTGGCTTCTTTTTGTTTGGACAAGTTAAAAAAAATCCATCAACTGTCCAGTAAAACTTAAAATTCCATTTCTGTTGCAGGGCCAGCCCCTCGGTGTTTGTTATTCCTTTGGCAAAGTACAATAGGGCAATCTATAGCAACCATATATCTCTGGGCATGCGTTTCCGAATGATGTTTGAAACTGAAGAATCAGGAACAAGAAGGTTACATAGCTAATCTGCACACCTTAATCTCAGTTGTCAATCTTATGAGGAAGTTTGAACTTGTTATATTGAGAAGAAATATGTGATATCTCCATTTTCTCGAGTTCTTGAAATCATTAAATCTTTCATGTAGTGCTTTGAATATCAGGAACTTCATTGCTTGAAAGTAACCTATATGTGGTTCAACAGGTATATGGGTACAATCACAGGCATCAGTGATTTAGATCCTGTAAGGTGGAAAAATTCACATTGGCGAAATCTTCAGGTTGAACTTGTTCGCTAACGTGATCTTTCACTTGTTAAAAACAAACTTGATGAGACATACATGGCTAAGCATTTCCCTGTTTAATACAGGTTGGTTGGGATGAGTCTGCAGCCAGTGAAAGACGCAATAGGGTGTCCACCTGGGAAATTGAACCTGTTGTTTCTCCTTTCTTCATCTGTCCTCCACCCTTTTTCAGATCAAAGCTACCTAGACAACTTGGAGGTATTTGTCTTAGCATCAGATTTTCATTCAAGTATTTCTTTTTCTGATGAACATTTGGCTCAAAGAACAGGATAACCTGTCGTTACATAGTCTGTCACCAATTCCTTGTGTAATGACAAGTTAGTGTTTGTCATGCTTGGAATGAACACAACATGCAGTCAAATAAAATCCCATGAGTTCCTTTTTGTCATAGATCTGGATCAAATGCCGATGACTCATCTATTGCAGCTAATTTATTTTGCAGATGAGTCGGCAGATGTAGAGAATCTTCTCAAGAGGGTGAGACCTTGGTTTGGTGAGGAAATCTCCATTAAGAATTCGCAGTCTCCGGCTGCCACAGTACCTGGGCTTAGCTTAGTTCCGTGGATGGGCATGCAGCAGAATCATTTACTTGCTAACGCAAATGTGCAGCCAGACTACCTTTCCTCACTTGCTGGAACTGCTTTACAGAATCTTGGTGCAGCAAACGTTTCAAACCAGTCAAGTTTGCAGGCACAGATCCTGCAGCAAAACTGCTTACAATTCAATGCTCAGAATCCAGTTCAGCAAATCCAACAAATCAATCCGATAACAAAGCTTTCAGTTCCATCAAACCAACTCGGCAGAGTTACTATGCCACAGCAACAGCCTTATGACACTTTTCAGCAGAAGCATCTGGTGAATCAAGCATATCCTTCGAATCAAACACATAATTCTCTCGGACAAACACAGCTTCATGTTCCAGCTCAAATCCAGCAGCAGCAACCACTTATTCAGAACACTCAACCTCCACAGACCAGCCTCTTGCAGAACCAATCACAACAATTTGTACAGCAGCAGAAACAGAAGCTTCTCCACCAGCAGCAGCAGCATGACCAGACTCCAGTTCAGCTCTATCGTCAAATTAATCAGCAACCACAGCATTTTGATCAAGAAATTCATTTCCAGCTGCTTCAGAAACTTCAGCAGCAACAGTTGTCCCTCCTGCCACAGCCAATTTTGCAAAATTCTCAACCCATCCTGGAGCAACAGAGTTTACTCAAAGCTTCACAGCAATTTTCAAGTACATATTCACTTCCTCAGCAGGATACCGGATCTCAACAATCTGCGAGCAACACTTCAATGGGGGTGCATCTATCACAGTCTTTGCAAAACCAAACACAACAGAAGCCTCAGCAACAGCAAGTAGCGGAGAGAGAATTCTCCAGAATGAATCATCCTCCAGCAACTCTGCTTTCTACACCTCAGAGTTGCCTAATAACAGCTAGAGTAGCACAACTAGAGACGACTGATGATGTCCCATCTTGTTCTACATCACCTTCAACAAATGGTTCTGCTCTTTCTCAGACAATTCAGAATAGAAAATTTTCTGGCCCAGTCACAACTGATGAGATACTGCATTCAGCTGTGACACCTAGTCCTGGCATGTTTGAAGCACTGACAGCTACACCTGACATATGCAAGGAGTTGCAGAAAAATGAAAACAAAGTGAAACATCCCCCAGTTATTTCCAAGTTACAAACTGCAGGAGTTGTTGCTCCACAAGCATGCCTTGGTTCTGCTCCCCAGGTGGATTTCTTGGACTCTTCTTCAGCGGCATCTGCTGGCATGGTGCAAGCAGATGGACAGTTACAAGAGACTCTTCCTTTGTCCCCTCTGAACCGACCATCAATGTTTTTCAGAAGTACCGCCCCAGAGGGTGAAAACCAGGCTGCTGATCCAGGAAATGATGATCTCTTTGGAGTAAATATCGATGGCACATTAGACATACTACCACCAACCGATTCATTGGTAGCTAAGAACATTAGTCCAAGAAACGACTATCTAAATAAACTTTCTTCTGGCAACATGTTGGCAAATTACAACTCAAAAGAAGCCCAGCAAGAACTACCAACATCCTATGTTTCTCAATCGTTTGGGGTTCTGGATACTGCTTTCAATTCTATCGATTCTACCGTCAATGATTGCAGTTTCTTGAATAAAAGTTCACGGGCACCACAATTTCCAAAGACGCGTACGTATACCAAGGTTCGTTGTTTCCTGGTATACTTTGCTTTTAAAATTACATGCCGTTGGTCTATATTCTCTTTTAGGAATATAACTAAATAGGATAGGAAATGGATGCCAATATATCTCAAAGTTGGCATGATGAGTTAGTTATGGATTCTGGAAAATTGAGAACAGCATTACTAATTAAATCAAACAAAGCATTTTGTATTTATTAAGAACGTAAATGTTTAATTCTTCCACCAAACAGTCCATGTTTCTGCTGTAAAATTGACAGTTTAAAAATTGTAGATTTATTATATTTGAATTAGACTACAAAGATTGCAGTTGCCTTGAAGCATCATGTGTGATTGCGTGCAATCCTTGCACAACAGCCTTGAGCTTATATACTGGTTGCCAAGATCTCCATGGTTTTTTATAATCAATTATCTTATAAAATCCTTTGGATGGCTACATGAACTCGAGGATAGATATGTTTATAAATCCTAAAGCCTTTTATCTTACAGTTTCTTTGTTTGCTTAACTGTATTCCCCTGCTCTCTTTAACTGTTGGTGTAGGTGTACAAGCGCGGAGCAGTTGGTAGATCCATCGATATAACCCGTTACTCAGGTTATGGTGAGCTGAAACGGGATCTTGCTCGAATGTTCAGTATCGGTCAGGAACTTGAAGACCTACAGCGAATAGGCTGGAAGTTGGTTTATGTGGATCAGGAAAACGATGTCCTATTGGTTGGGGATGATCCTTGGGAGTAAGTTCAAAATACCTTCTCCACTATTTCACATACTTATATTAGGAAAATGTGGGTCCATATAAACTTCCCAGACGTAAAAATTTGATGCCACATTGTTCTGTAGTAGTCATATTACATTCTTTAGTAGGAAATTTTCCATTTGGAGAAGATAAAAGGAAAAAAAATGAAGTGGGGTTGTAAAGGATAATTATGTAGATAATGAAATGCATTAACTCTTGTGATTGGCTAAAAAAATTGGTCTTTATGTTTTTAATTATACTTTCTTAGACTGATCGACTTTGTTGGTTCTCGTTACCTGCAGAGAATTTGTGAGTTGTGTTCGGTGCATCAGAATACTATCACCTCAAGAAGTACAACAAATGAGCTTGGATGGTGACCTTGACAACAACATTCTTCGAAATCAAGCATGCAGTAGTTCAGATGGTGGAAATATATGGCGAGATCAGAATGATCAGAATCCTGTTAATCCTTCTGCATTGTCTTACGATCATTTTGGATGAAAATACTTGTCATAAATTGCTATGACCAGGAAGGAGAGAATAAATGACTTTGACCGTTGATTGGTCGGAATGGCATGCATCTGATATTGCTGAAGACCTTGGTTGTATAGATCAAAATGTGACAGGAAGTGATTGGAGAACTTCAGTAATTTAAAAATCTTTTGGAAACACTGTTGCAGAAGGAAGAATTGCACTGATGCATTACTAAATTTACACGATATCAAGTTCAGTTAAATGCATTGAATAGGAGACCAGAGATCATTGCCTCTTTTATTTCTACAAAAATGCACATGAGACATTCAGTAGGTTCAAGTGCCATCAGCCCAAGATAGGAACATAATTATTGTAATCCACTCCCCTTGTTTTTTTGTTCGGTAAGGTGAGTGAAAGAAGGCAAGAAACTCAGCTTTCTTTTCTTTTTGTTCTCGTGTACAGTAAGCTCTTAGCTGATGAAAGCAGATAACTATTCTCAACAAACCTCTGCATTTCATTCTTTTGGATGTCTACACAGCATGCAATTTAAAAGTAGAAAAAGAGAGTTTACTTCTTAATCCACATTGGCCAGGTGCAATTGTAAATTGTTGTACTGAAGTAGATACATACAACTTGCCACAATAACGTGGAATACAGCAATTCTACACCAGAAATATCCATGGCCGGAGTTTTTAGTGACAGATCAAAATGTATTATTAGCATAATTGTCATGTTTGAAATTTATTATTAGCATAATTGTCATGTTGGGCGTCCAAGAATTTGATTCAAGTACTGATATCTAAATTTATTTTTGAACTCATTTATTCCGTAGATTGGAATGGGGTTATGTACATTCGCATTATGAGAAGAGGTCATTTCAGTGAATGTACCGTTCAAGCGGGATACTTAATGCATTAGCTACAGCATTGCATGGCATTCTTAACGCTAGTATGGTAGTATCCATCAATTACAGGAGGTAGGATGGACGATTGGTCAGATCTAGTATGGTTTGTACATGGAAGATGGTTGGAGTTAGCTATCCTAATACAGAATCATTATGGTATTCATAACTCTATGTGAACATCATAGAAAATATGAGACATTTATATCTCCCACATAAATTAGGTCGCCTAAGCCCTTTCAAAACCGTATTCACTTCTAATTTTCTGTTAACTGGGGGCAAGCCTAGAATTTTTTGTGGATTTAGCTTCATATTCTGCCATCAATATCTTGCTTTGTGTCAGCACCATAAACACCTTTTTCCTTCCTACTATATTGATGCACCATTTCGTATGTGTTAAGCGTAATATACATCCAAAACCTTCTTGATAGAGATGTAAACTCCTTGATAAGAAAGTGTTGGTTCAGTCGTTTCCCACCTTTCTTCGACTGTTCCTTCTAGCACACACTGCCATAATAACATTTTGGTTTTAATCTATCCCAGTACTTTGAATATCTTCTGTAATTTAATAAAAAAACCTCTCTAATCATGATCACCCTATGGTTCCCGAGGAATCAGCAATTCGGTCTCAAGTGATCAATTAACATAACCAACAATTGAGAACAAATCTTTCATAGAAAGCAGAGACACTAAGCTAATCCTATTGTTTTGCATTAAAAAACCCAATACATAAGATTCAATATACATTTCCCATACTGTACAAATTCCATAACAATTTTTTTTTCAGTAAAATTTAAATGTCAGGCAATATACTCTCTTGGTTCAACCTTAATGCAATATCATTATTCTAAAGGTTATTTTTTAAATTTTTAATCATCAATGCATTCGATCAAGCAAAAGCACATAAATAAGCAGATAATAATTTAAGGTCTAAATATAGAAAACCTTACATTGTTTCCCCATGGAATAAGGCTTGTCCTCGAATATTTAATAATCTAACTTTGCAAAAGGATTTCCAACAAAATTAGCCCTTTTTGCTTAAGTTGTCTTCAAATAATTGATTATTTCGTTCAATGTTTTATCAAGTTCACTGTTAATTGACAGGAACGACATAATTAAAAACTAATGGCAACGATATTCAAATTAATGGTTAATCTTGGAATATATTGTTGGTTAGCTTGCCACCTAGTCGTAGGAGACAAAATCTGTATTTCCGCACATAATCTACAATCATGTGATCTCATTTCCACTCTAGAATGAAAAGTGTACTACAAGGCATAAAGGTGAACTAAAAATTACGAGAGACATCCAAAAAAGATGTGCAACCCTTCTAAGAAACAGGCAAATGTCACTCATCATGTAAACCAAAACTTCTGCAAGGTAAAAACTGTTACATATCAATATATGAAGTTTTTTTTTATTTGTAGCAGTCATGTGAAGAGGCTTCAAATGGTATTATAAAACAAATAATTATAGAGAAATGATAGAATCAGAGAATTTCAAGCAGAATTGGTTGAATTCTGTAGAAGCTGCTGACTTAACCTTCCTGAAAATAGGATTCATGGGTAGCCACTAGTCTTGGATTCAGATTGTTCCGACTCCAGCTCCTCCATTAAGCCAAAGGTCATCTCAAGATAGTCCTTGAAGTGTAGTTGCTTCCATTCCTTGAAATAAACAGAATATTAAATGCATAAAAATATGGATTCCACGAGACTAACATGAAGTGTTTTATAATGGAAAACAAAGCAAAATTGTTCAATAAGTTATTGGTAATAAACAACAGCATACTTAATTGATGACAAGATTTACTATCATCTTAAGTTCTTAACCAATCGACCCAAGTCAGTCCTAGTCACTAGGTAACTTTCGAAAGTTCTCGACTTCTCTAGACAATCCTAAGTTCTTAGCACTAAGGGCCCTTCAGTAATATATATTGATATTCGTGGTGTACAAATGCTAGCTGGTACACATCCTTTATTGTAGTCATATTGTAGTCATTGTAATATTTGATAATGATACACAGAAAGTACTTTATATTGTTACTGCACTCTGAAGAGACTAGAGAGAAAAGTTCAAGATAGCCCACGAACAATAGTAGTGGAAGAAAAATACATCAGAACAGTAACTGGAAGATCATGTAGGATAAAGATGCAAATTGTTTCTATACCAAAAGAATTGAAGGGAAAAATGCTTACATCAAAATTCCATTCGCCATGCAAGTTAGGGTCGTTTCTGTTTTCCCAAACATAAGCATAAACACTTAATTTTTCCAAGCTGTCCTGCGAACCGTGAATATCTATTAAAAAATGAACCAAGAACAGGGAGAAAGTTCAACATAAGTCTATCTGCCAAACCAGTGAAAGTTAAAAAAAAAAAAAAGGAACAAAAGAAAACAACAGAAACAGTTTACTAATCCAATTTTATGAAAGCTCTGAGAGAACGTTCTTGACATCAATACATGATAATAAAGATAACAACAATACAAATACTTACAATCATTGTAACCTCAACAGGCCTCCTCTCGTACTCAACATCTTCATATGTATCCAAAATATCTAGTTCAAGGTCTGTGATCCCCAACAGAACCTTAAAAATGGTAAATCGGTTGTTGAAGTCATATATTATCAAAACAAAGTGAACAACAAATACAAATCAATATATGAGTAGACAGCACAAATCACATAAAGATTTTTTTTCTTCAGAAAAACCATTATTCAGAGCAGTCAATGACTATTCATTTGGGAACATATAATTAATTTTTGACTTCCCTTCAAAATGAAATATTCAGGGAAATTGTCCAAATGAGGTACTAACTAGTAACTAATCTCAAATTACAGATCTGTTTTCAGTAATTATTTGAGAAAGGTCAACAAACCTTTCCTGTAACTTTTTTACTCTCTACAGGTACAATTGCAGGATAAACACGGCCTTTGATACCATATCTGTGGCTGCAACAAGAGAAACCGTGTTATTGGAGAAATGGCTGTTGGGATCAGAATCTTCTGCACTCAAACAAGCACACACAAGCATGAACACAAATCTTCACAGAGAAAAAGGAAAACACCTCGGGGCATGTAAGAGAAAGAATCCACTATTGAAATCAGATTTACACATAGAATTTGAACCATGGGACTTTATTCTAGCCTCACCTATTCTCTCAGCCGTTTCTCTCTAACATTGAATTTCTAGCCACCTCTAATACATGAGTATAAACATCTGAACCCTAAAATCCTAGCCATTTACACATTTGTGTAACACCCATAAACTCATCTAAGCAAAAGCCCACCCTAACCACACCGAAATGTAGAATCTAATTCTCACTAGGTTTAATATATGTAGGCATTGGATGCAAGCCCTCAAGAGAAAGAGATTCGAAAATAAGATAAAAGTGGCTATTTTTTCACTGCCACCGGTAGATCTATGTATTGGATAGGTAGACATGTCCAACACACCACCACGCTGCCTAGAATACATGGGAAAGGCTATAAGCCTATATGTAGACCTGCTGAAAATCTCTAATCAAAATTGAGACTAAAATAGGTAGACAAATGTGACAAACAAGTAGGCCAAGTGGGCTAGATAGAAACTTGGGTGACATGAAAAATAGGGTTGTTGGGTTCAAACCACTAGTTCTAACTATGAATAAGGATCTCTACCCACTTGACTCTATCTTAGGAATTTGAATTTAAAATAAGAAATAGAATAAGCTATTCGAGCAAATATTACAAAAATATCTTATATAAAAATCCAAAGATCCCATTAAAGAAATTTAAACTAGTATCTCTCCAAAATCCTCTTGATGGTTGACTGATGCCACAAAATTTGATTCTCTGAGTATATGCTCCATTCTTAACCAAATTTTAAATTATTGTGACTATCCAATCAACATCCAACAGTCTAACATTTTATCTGAAATAATTATACTCAGGTTTAAACAAACTAGTCACTCTTAATTAGGGTAACAATCTCCTCTCTTTTTATGATGGCACACACTAATAAGATCAAAATAAAAAATAAAAATTTTAGCTCCCTCTGAATAAAGACAACATATCATGCCTAGTTAAACTTAAGCTAAGATAAACCTTTGAGATTTGAAATATCTATCATAAAATCATAAACATCATACTCAACATCTATTGATTCTCCCCTTTAGTCATCAACAAAAATAGGAAGCAACACACACACACACACAAAAAAGAAACTAACAAAACTAAGAAAACAAGGAACTCGATCATCTCTCAAATACTTCTTCGAGTAATCAAACATAGCTTGGTGAGATGTCAGCAAGTTTTGAGTCTATATCATTGACTTGAGTGCTCACAGTATTGATTCATATGACCAGACTCCTAATGGCTGCAAGAACATTGTCATACAAAGCAATACCCAAAGAAGAAGAAGGTTGACCTCTCAGTGCATATTTAACAGGTATGCTGTATATATCCTCGACATCGTCATGCGAAGGAGGAGCAACGTTTGCAATACTTTGGTTAGTTTGACTTAACTTCATGAGTTTCAAATTTGTACAACCAAACTTTCTAGGTTTTCATATTGCTTTATTCTCATATACTCAATTGCTTACTTTCACACAAATGAAAGAAAAATGGGAATCTAAGGAGAATAATTGTAAGGGTGAAAGATAAGATATGAAATCAGAAATGGTACCTAATTGATAGGAATTTGCTTTAGAACAGCATAACAAGCAAAAGCAATCATTAAGATAATTTGATTATTATAAATGACTTTTTGAATGACACTGTCGTCAAGAATTTTAGCGATAAGAAGCAGTAATATTAAGAGTATTTAATTCCAACGGAAAGCAAAGGTTAGAAACATCATTGTTGGAAAAGATAAGACAAACACGAGTCGCATCTCAATTAAGATCATCACAACTCTTATTGACAAGATTAAGTTTGTGTGAATCAAAAACCAAACAATTTTGATAAAGATATAGAGTCCAAAATAATCTTGATTTTGTGACTTGAGAATACATGAAAAGCAATCAAACTCATTATTGCACGAGACTTGTAGACTGGCATAGATATAGCGTTGTAAAGGATAGCAATAACAAGGTTACATATTCTTTCAAATGCATTAAGTTTACAATATTGAGACTTTGCGTATTCTAAGATTCATTCCTCTGAAGTTAGGTTGAATTTCTCATATTAAATCTTCCACTCTCATGCTCTATGTACTACATGTAATCTAGCTCCTTGCTATGTCTTATGTCAACCTATGGGTCTCTTGTAGCAGTGAGTTCAGACGTATTTTGTGGTTTTGATCATATGGACTTAATCTTGTTGATAAAAATTGTCATAATCTTAAGCTTGTGTTTGCCATATCTTGTCCCGAAATGTCATCAAAAGGTTGGTGACCACTCTTGCTCATTGTGATATTCTAGAGCAAATTCCTATCACTTAGGGTCATTTTTTAGATTATTATTTTTCATCCTAGCTTAGATTATTCTCCTCATGGTTTTTTCCCTCTGTCTGTGGAGCATCATGTTGAAAGTCTAACTATACAAACAAGAAGCCCATGAAGTTGAACCAAATTAACCAAGACACTGCAGATGTTGCTCCACCTTCACTAGAAGAATGGAGGACGCAAACAACGTACTAGTTAAATGCCTTCTTCCATATGTATTACTTCGTATGATAATGTTCTTGCAACTATTAGAAGTTTGGATGTGTGAAGCATTCTCACTATGACATGCTTGATTATTGAGTTTCTTATTTTCTTTGCCTTGGTAGCCTTGTATTTTTCTTTTGCTTATGTTTCTTCTTTGTTGATAAGAAAAAGGGAAGAATCAATAGATGTTGACTGTAGTTTTTATATTTTCATTGTTGATATCACAGAATTAAAGACATGTTTAACTAGGTATAGTATGTTTGCTTTTCTTTAAAGACAGAGCTTAAATTTCTATTTTTTTTATTTTGATTTGAATTAGTGCTTCTCATGATAAAAAAGGGAAAGAATGTTTCCCACCTTATTTTGATGGTCATGCCCTAATTTGGAAGTGCCTAACTTTTTTAAATTAAAATGTGCTCATTTTAGATAACAAGTTAGATTACCAATTTAAATGTTGACTAGACAATGATGGAGCATATAACCAAAGTAAATGAATTTGTGAGCCTTGGCCAGTCATTAAGAAGATGTTGAAGTGATATTTATTTAAATTTCTTTATTGGTAATTCTGTATTTTATTCAGAATATTACAATTTTTTGTAAGTCAAGCCATTAGAGATCCCAAGAGCAATATTTGCAACTAGTTGTTTGAATCCAAAAGGCCTACTATCTAACCCAATAGGTCTACCTATTTTAGTCCCAATTTTCATCAAAGATTTTTCAACATGTCTACTTGTTGGATTCATAGGCTTACATATTTATATTATGAAGGTATGTTGGATAGGGATACTGGTACAGATGACCTCACAATGGGTTGTTTCATGTACTGTCCACGTCAGACTAATCATGTTATCGTGTATGTCATTTTTTCCAACAATATCTAATGTAATTTGGTCAGATTATGAATGTTTATTGACAACACCATAACTTCGAACATGTATGAAACGTTTTTGGATTCAATTTGGTATTTATATGCTTAGAAATCCATTAAAAATGTTAAACGTATAAATCAATTCCAATCCTGTTGAATTAGGTAGTAAGCGTGTCAAAATAAAGTTATGTTCATTAACTATCATTTACATAAATATTTCAAATGAGTTCAAAGTAATTATCACTAAAAGTTATCATGTTGTTGTAACGTTTCATATGATCGTGTCATGTCAAGAATTGCTAGGTTCGTCCAATATATAAGCCTACCATGAGATTTCAAACAAGAATCGTTTAATCATTTTTATCTTATTTTGAAATCTCTGCTCATGAAGATTTCACCCAATGCCTAGATATATAAACCTAGCCCTACCCTTTCGGCATATTCATTCAAGACTGTTAAAGACAATAGTTTGAGCCTCTCTTTTTTCTCCAGTTCCATTTTTCAAAAGCTCTTCTAAAAGGTAACTAGAAGTGTTATTGCTTCATTGATGCTAGAGAAGTGTTCTTGTACACAGAAATTCTACTTGTAATAATCATCTCTGGTTTATGGAAGGGTCAAGAGTAAGTAAAGGTTATTAACAAGGGTTTCTGTTTGGGGGATTAACAATTTGGCTTCAACTTGTAACAAAGTCATAGAGTTTAGCTTTGTCCCATAACGAAGTTGTAGATAGTGGGAAAATCTCAAGCAAGGACTTGATGGATTGGTCTAGCCTTAGAGATTTAACCAATATAAAAATTATGTGTTTGTTGCATGTTTTTTGTTTTATTGCTTATTTAATACATCAACTTGCTCTACCAGTTAATTTCTAATTGGTGTTTTGTGAAGAATTTTTTATTGATGTTAGTTATAGAAAACATCTAATCTCACTTTCTGGAGTGCATTAGATCCAGCAGCGACTTTAAGGAAATGAAATTTGCGACACCATAAGGAGACACAATTCTCTTTCTTCAAGAAGTGTGCATTTTATTAATAATGATATATGAGGCATCCTTGCCATCATTTTCAAAAAAAAAAAAAAAAATCAAGAAAGCAAAAGTATGTATGACCCTTTATTTGTTGTTTAAATAAGAATGCAATAGTATATTAGTATGGATGACCCTTTATTTGATGTTTACATGTCTCCTAGGTTGGTTTCTCATCATAATCATTGGTTTATCAAAAGTGGGAATAAGTGGGTGATCCAGAGTTCAGTTTTTTTAAGACTAGACATTTCATACAGAATATTGAAATCATAACCTTAAATGACAAATAATAAATAAATGGACTGTAGTAGCAATAGCATTAGCTTGTCAATAAAACACTACCAGTCCATGAGCTTGGCCGTTAGCTATTTTGTAAAGAGGCATTCACTTTGTGACCAGATGTTCAAATGCACGAATAATTAAGTACCAATAGATTAGGCAGAGCATAATATCCTTACGTAGTCAATTCACATGTTAGGAATGTTAAATAAAGTAAATTATACACTCATTAGTAACAGCTGGTTTCAGCATAGTGGTTGTCAAAGGCATAGCTGTTGTATTCGTGGCTTCCAATTTACAGACAGTAATGCTAATCCAATCATTGTAAAACATAAAAGTAAAAAACCAAGCTTCACAAAGCCCAAGCAAGTTCCTAATCCAATTCATCAAGTAGGGTCCAAATTCAAGATTTAAGAATTCAGACGCGAGCAACATCGCCATGCAAAGACCAAACAGTTGAAAAACATTGAAACAACCGAGTGCGATTACAAATGACCAATCTCTATGTCTGTCCTAATTGATCTGAAAAAAAACGGCAAAAAAGGAGAACTGAACGACACGAGTTGTCTGTCGGAAGAGAGAGAGATGGGTGTGCGCGTACTGATGATCGAGAGTTGCCGGAGAAGAGGAGGGTACACGCTTGAGCACGGCCTTGACGACCTCATCGTCCAACAGAGTCCCGTACACAAACAGCCTGTGAATCGATGCCGCTGGAGTACTAGTGCTGGTCATCTCTCTCGCTCCCTCTCTGGCCGTGGAGAAACAGCTCTCGATGGGCAAGTTGGGAATGCTCGTTTTAGATTCTTCTCCTTAAAACACTTGATGGTTTTCCTTTTTGAGAATAAATTATCGACAATTTGGACGAATATATTCCACACAAACTACCGTCGGATGATGACAAAATCCTGTTGGTAGACATAGAAATCGGGTCGGGCTCGGCCTGGACTAGGTTCGGGAAAATATGACGCCAGGTCGGACCAGGTCCGTCGTGGGCCGTAGACCATGCCAGGTTTAACGGACAGGCCCGTCAAGGCCCGCGGAGTAGGCCCAGTTTGACCCACGAAAGACCCAAGGCCGGACCGAGTCGGCCCGTGTACAGTAAATTTAAAAAAAAAAAAAATTAATACCTAACGGACCGCGGGCCTTTAAAAAAATTCAAAAGGGCCAGGCCCAGTGGCTTAGAATTTGAAAAAAAAAAAATTAAAGGGCCGAGCCGAACCCGATCCGAAAAAAAATAATAATAATAATAAACAGCAACGGTATAGAAAATATTAAAAAAACTATTTTATTTATTCAAACATCAGCTAAAAGATATCAAGAATTTAGAATAGTATGTGCACAAAATGGTTTAAAACCTAGAAAATTTAAGTTAGATGTTCAACATAGATGGAATTCAACTTATGATATGTTAAATTCATGTATATCTTATAATCATATAATCA
>JAMKQA010078723.1:0-15512 GCA_024699735.1 Posidonia australis | reverse complement strand
TGTGATTCATTCTTAATGCATGACTGTTTTTGCACTCTGTTTCATCTTCAGTTTTGTATAATTCAGTCAAGATTCTGGTTTATATCATGTGTTGGATAATATCATATATCTGATTTGCATGATTTTTGGATGAGATCTATCTGCAATAAATCTGTTTATAGTTTCTGCATCAGTTCATTTGCATAAATCATAATGGCCATTGGTAGTTCTGGGTTGGGTTCTGGATCAGCTGCAGTCTGATCCAGAAAATCCTGGGGCGCACTAGTCTGGCGCACCTATGTGGCGCACCAGACTTGCGCACATTACCACTAGTCTGGCGCATGCATCTGCTGCATAGACTGGTCAGGGAGCACTATTTCATGCATATTTGCATGGTTTTCCATATGACTTTCAGAGCGATTTCTTTCATGTTGATTCTCTGATGTACCATGTTCCTGTATGTTTACTTTCAGTCGATTTTCTTGCTGTTTGCTTCCTCTGCATGATCAGTCCATGAAGGAATCTGGTAGGTTGTTTGCACCTTACTCCTCTATGGAGAATCTGTGCATCAACACATGATCCGGTGACATGGTTGATCTTGATTTTTCTCATTTAGCATTGATAAGTGTGACCTTGTGTGAGGCTGCTAGCCCTTGAGCACAAGACTCACAAACAATTGCATTCAACTTAAGTTTCAAACCATTGCATTGGGTCTTTACAAAGCAAGCTTTCCAAAATGCATTTTATGTGATTTGGTTTTCTAGCGTGCATCCCTATGAGATTTAGCATTGTATATCTTCTCTGTTTTAACTTTGCATTTCTCTGACCCCACCTAGGCGCACCAAACTGGCTCACTATCTTGTTTTAGCATACAACATGCTTTTATATGATTTTATCATGCTTTCTCGACTTGTTTTTCTCCTGGATTTTCCCTGATTTTCCTCCTGGATTTACTAGGAAGGCACATTTTATTTTTTTAACTGTTTTATGTGTTTTAATTTGCATTTGCATATAGCAAGCAATGAGGATAAATCACTCGTAATGACACAACTTTGATTTTGTTTATGCAATGATCTTGCATCAATACTTGATCCGAATTAAAGAGTGATATTTCTGAGCATTAGGACACACACTTGCACATCATGCACCTATTAGCATAAGACACTAAGCATAGCATGGCATATCGCCCTTGGGCGTATATAAAAGGTTGAAAAGTCGACATTTCATAAGCATAGGAGAAACAATAGAAGACCGATTATTCGGGCGTACGAGGGTACCTAACACCTTCCTTGTACGTAATAGGGATCCTTACCCAGATTTTTGGTTTTCAAAGACCTTCCTTATTGTTTTGCATGATTTTTCATGTTTTATTTGGTTTTCCTTGTCTTCCATAATAGACTAGGTGGTGACTCCAGCATTTGCATTTTTTATTTATTTTTCTGTCGTAGCTTTGCCGATTTTTGCATTATCTTGCGATCCTCGCCGGCATGGTTACACCAGTAATTAGAATATTATCTATATAAATAGCCAAGATAGCGTAATTTGTAGATCTCTGCACAGAGTGATTAAAGTTGCACCTATGGAAGCTAAATTGCATTGCAACCTCACTAAACTTGTTAAACCATGCACATGGACTTTGTTTGTGACTATAGATCATCTTTTTCAACTTACGCACATGTATTTCTCTCTAAGCAACATACATAAGAGATTGCTCTATATATGCGTCCTTAAGTAGGTTACTATGGAGAAAGGCGTTTTTGACATCAAACTGATACATAGGTTAGTTCTGATTTACTACAACAAAGAACAAGCTTCTGATAGAATTTAGGTGTGCAATATGTAAAAAGGTCTCAAAATAGTCAATCACCTAGGTTTGAATGAAACCTTAAGCAACTAAATAAGCTTTATATCTATGAATGGTATCATTGGTTTTGTACTTTACAGTGAACATCCAATTACAACTCACAATCTTTGCATCAATTAATGGAGTAAGAAGATACCATGTCCCACGAGACTGTAAGGCTAACATTTCCTCGTTCATAGCAGCTCTCTACTTAGGAATTTGTGGTGCCTCCTGATAAGTTTTGGGTATAAAAACAAATGAGAAAGGCAAAGTAGAAGTCTAATACATGGGATGTTGGTTATCATAGGTAACAAAATGAGATAGTGGGTATGCAATAGAATGGGTACCTTATGAAGATGTAGTGGAAGTGGAAATAGGAGTGGAAGCAAGTAGAGTTGGACCTACATTAGGAGAGGTTGGCACCTTAAGTTGATGTTTGTATATGTTGTCGTGGATCTCAGTAGTAGTCAGTGAAACTTGATCTACAACAAGAACAGTGAGAGAAAGAGGGACCGAAGAGTTACACACAGAGGTAGGAAAAGGAATGGTCTCAAAGAAGGAGACATCCACAAAGGCATAATATTTCCTATACACCTGATCATAGCGACGATAACCTTTCTAAGTGCGAGAATAACCAACAAACATACAACGAATAGACTAAGGAGAAAGTTTGTCCAGATTGAGACGGGTATCTTGGACAAAGTATACACAACCAAAATCTTTTGGAGATAGAGAAAAAAAGGACTTCTGAGGAAACAAAAAATAGTGAGGTATGTACTTATGGACTGATGAAGGCATTTTGTTTTTTGTGTGAGATGCAGTGAGTATTGCATTTGCCTACAACTGTTAGAATACCTTCATTTGTGTCATGAGTGTTCTAATGACATCCAACAGATGATGACGTTTACGTTCGACTACACCATTCAAGAGACATCACATTGAACATATTCAAGAGTATTATCAGTATGAAACACATGCAATGGCTTACAAAATTGAGTTTTTATTCCATTGAAAAATATTTTTATTACATCAATCACTTGAGTTCTATCTTTTAAGAGATAGTGTCAAGTCAATCGAGAAAAATCATCAATAAAAATAATAAAATATCTAAAACTTTGAAAAAACTTAATACGACAAGGACCCCACACATTGGAGTGAACCAACTCTATAAGAACATGACTCTGTTTCTCTTAACATGGAGGATATGATGATCATTGATGTTTCCCAAGTTGTCATGACTCATACTGGAAATTATTGTCTGAAACAGACTCTGGTAGAAGATTTTTTAATTTAACTAAAGAAGGATGTTCCAAATGACAGTGCCATAGAAAATAAGACTCAGTAGTAGACGCAGTATGAGTAGATGTAGTAGGTTTCTTTCAACCATTGAGATAGTATATGTCATTAGCCTCAGGTCCTGAACCTATCTACTTCCCAGTCCATAGGTCTTGCATAATAGATAAGTGGAAAAAAGTATTACTACACAATGATGATTTTTTATAAGTTGGTTAATAAATAATAAATTAACAGAAAAATTAGAGACATAGAGAACATTACTCAAGGTTAGATTATTGGGTAAAGACACATTTCCTTGTCCATGGACAGGTGAACGAGTTTCATTAGCTACAATGACAAAGGGTGTAGAAATTAAGGAGGACATTGAGGAGAAAACACCACGTGTATTAGACACATGCTTTGCACACTTGAATCAACCACCCAGTCTACATTAGAAATCATGAATAAGGCCTGTGTACCTTAAGGAGTAATATGAATTGCAATAGTAGTCTGAGCAATCAGATTAGTAGTAGTCTGAAGGAGTCAATCGTATTCAGCCTGAGTAATGGTCACAGTATCATCTATGTTGTAGGTGTTAATCTCCTTTGTAACATTGGCCTACCAAATTTGGCCCAGCATTGATCCGAGGAGTGATTTGTGTGTCCATAGTAATCACACTTTAAATTGTCCTGTGTGGCACTACGTCTGCCCCTGGAATCATAACCTTAACTATGAGCATGGCCACGTCCTGTATCATGTCTACATCCATAGGTAGTCAAAGCAGACTGATCATTGTACATTATAGGAGTCTCAGTAGCAATACGTAACACACAAGAGAAAGTAGTGTTCAAGGAAGGAACACTATCACTGCCAAGAATGTGACCATGTGCTTGAGAACCCAACTCTGGTCTGAGAGCAAAGAGAAACTTGGCTACAACATGTTCCTCTTGATATATCATTCCAATTTATCTCTAACTTATCCAGTAGAACACGAAAAGAGGTATACAACTCCTGAACAAACCGATCGCCCTACTGTAAGGCAAAGAACTGATCATAAAACTCGACAACACGTGCGATAGTCTTCTGATACGCATAAGTAGCCTTTAGAGCATCCTATATTTTCTTCGTCGCATGACAACACCGTGAGAGATATATAGTTCCATACTATTCATTAACCGTACGATGACACCATAGTCAAAAGTCAACCAATCATCATATTCCGAGGCCTTGACGTTGAGAGGATCTTACGTGATATGCGTGATGATCTTATGAGCCCCAAAAAGACTTGAAATAGATTTGGCCTAAATAAGGTAGTTTTTGCCATCAAGTTTAATGGACGTACCACTAAGATTACGTAGCAAAATATCACTAGAGGAAGAGGTTAAAGTAGACACCATAAATCCAGTAGTACGCAGAGAGAGGACTGAGTTTTAGTAGATCAAAGAAAAAATAATAGAGAGTAACAATCATGGAGCAAAAAAAAAAAAAAGATCCACAAAAAGCAGTAGAGAGGATGCAACCTAAAATATCATCCGACACTGGTGGCAATGATTGCACACGCTACCAGAGGAGAGAGGAGGACCCATTGGCAACTGTAGAGGGCGAAGGAGGCGGTAGGTGGGAGAGAAACTAGAGAGGGAGGTGTCGACGACTATTGTGTGTGTCGACGGCTGCAATAAGATGAAGAGGAGGGTTTGGTAGCTACTGCAAGGGAAAGAGGAGGGGCCAACGATGCCATGGGTGGAGGGAGGAAGGTCCGGCGGTGGCTGCTAGGGTCGGTAGTGACTATGGGCGGAGAAGGAAGGAGAGAAAGGAGGGTCAGTGGCTGTGGGTGTTGCTGTTTTTTTTGTTGTTTTTCTTTTTTTTTTTAGGGTTACAAAACCTAAAGCTCTGGTGTCATGTTAGAGGAAAGGAAAAAATAGAGAGTTGTGTTATTACTAGTGTTATTGCTAATGTCTAATCACACATATATAGTGGTTAGGGTATCCATGTAACATAAACGGATATCCACATAACTACATACTACTAACCCACATACTAACAACTAATAACCCTTACAACATACAAGAATCCATCGAGTCCAAAATTTTCTGACAATCTCCTTCACTGTCTCCTAACTTGGCACTCCCATCATGTAATGTACTAGACAATATATTCTTTTGTTTAGTATAGCTTTATGTAGTATGAGTTTGTATGCACCGACGCAATCTGCCTTTGTGTCACCTCGGCCATTACAACACTATATTAGAGAGCCTTATATCTGCAAGTTTTCTTTCAACTGACTGATCTTAATTTTACACTCTAATCTTCACTATCTGCAGGTATTGAGAGTGAGACACTCCAAACGTGTTTACTGTAGATGCACTTTTGAGGTAAAATGGATTCATTCCAAGTGGAATTGGGGCATCATGACTTTGCCGTCCAGTGCAATTAAGAGACTGTCTAGAAAGAGCATAAATGGTCACCCAGTGATTGCCGGGTTCGTGAACTCCTTCACTCCTGCAACCACCTTCCAAGTTCCATCATATCTCTCCTTTCTGGAGGAAATAAAAGGTGAAGCTGATATCCAGGGATTGTTAGAAGCACAAGTACAAAAAATCAGTACAGTACCTGATGAGAACAAAGGTTCTGAAGAGGTTCTAATAGTAACTAAAGGTATGAATCATGATCATGCATTAAAGTCCTCAAGAGTCATTAATGGACAGAGTCATCTTGTGATGGTTGACTGCTATGCATCTGGTCGGGTTCTGAATTCTGAACTTTGAAGATTTTTGGGGTTTGCATAATTTATTTCTAAAGTATAGCATAAATTATATATTAAAAAAAAACAAAGTGTTATACATTAAAAACAAAGTGTCAATTTGTTCAAATTAATTGGAGTTGTCTTCACAGAAGTACACTATCTAAACTTTAAACCCTGCTCGAAGTGGCAAATATAAATTTGACATTGCTAAACATCTTGAAGTTCTTGATTATAAACGATAGGTTATATTTTATAAGGGAAGGATCTGAGGATTCCTGAATTCACAAATTTAAGTTAGTATTCTCAACATTTAAATTCTTAGAAGTTTTTGGGTACCACTAATTTGAAACAACTTGATAAATGACATCCTATGAGATGGAGGCAGCTTACCTCTAAACAGTCGAAATTCTGTATTACACATTCAAAGGTCAAACAATGAGACTGAAATTTGTGAATTTAAAACAATCTATCAATTATATGTGCCATATTATCTTATATATCTTTCCATAAATATACTTTAGGATAAATAATAATTCAACTATACTGCTATAGAATGCCTGTTTTCATGATACTGCCATGAGCATTAAAACGTCAAGAATAAGATGAGAACGGAGACAGGTGGTGAAGTGGTAAGTTTGGTAATACGTTGTGAATCTCCTCAGGTTGAAGAAAATGAAAGAATTGTGGGAGATAAAATTGGGAAAAGAGTGAAAGGAAAGGTTACATTTAAAGAAATGTAAAGGCCACATGACTCCACTTTTTAAACTACTCATTAGCAGAAGGGGAACATGGTAAACATCCAAAGCTGTGGGAGAAAGTATTACATTTTAAAATTCTTGAAAGTTGCCAAAACTGGGCATAGTTTGTGAACAATAATCTACCTTGTATTTAACATGTTATAACAATTCAATAATTACTCTGGAGTGCTTAGATGAGGACTATGGGTTTAAAGCATCTAAGTATATATAGCATGTGCAGAATACATTTTCAAAATAAAAATTAATCAATAAAATTACTATATTACTCAGTGAATAGAATAATATAAAAAGAGTTAAAAACTTAAAATATGTTGTTTTTTAGCTGCCTAGCTATTGATGACAATAAAATTTTGAAGGTGTTCAAAATTTTGAAGACAAGTGTCAATCTGCCATTAGATTGATGTTTACTTCTAGTTTTTTATTGGATCCAGTAACTTTAGTCTCATATTCTCCAGTTTTTGCACCACAAGGAACATTACATTTTATCTACTTCAGCATAAGAAATGCTTTTTAACAATTATCTACTTATAAAACATAATAATACTTGCTGATATTGACGTCTAGATATCCATTTCAAGGATCATCAAGCACAAGGTATAGACACATGCTTCCCCTTGTTACTTGGATGATCTGTATAATAGGCATAAAGAAGTTACGTTCTGAAGTTTACCTGACAAAAAAATAATGAGTTAATATCTAGTATAGTGTGAGTAATTGTTGGTTTGGATGGGGATCCTACTATTCATACTAAATTTGTTTGGTCATAATTGTTTTGGCACTGTCTCTAGATTCGGCTGATGTTGCTAAATGCACGCAGAGCAAGGCTGTTGAGTCAGAAGTAAGTCCATTGCACACTCACAATGATTTTGAAAGGTGTAACGGAATGCAAGAAAAACTCCAATTTGAAGAGGTTAAGAAGAATCCAGAAGATAGGCACTTCCTAAGTCCCCTGGCTGCTCGAGCAGCTCTGGCTTCACTAGTACATGAACTGCCTAAGAAATCAGAAGTCTTTGCCTGTCAGTTTCCCTTCATTAATTCAATGAAGCATATTGATTCTCCATCTGTCAACAGAAGTTGCTCATTTAGAGAATCTAATGTCTTGATCCATGGGAACTTGTCAACTGTCCAAGAGCTTAGCCAGAAAACAAGCAATGTCCATCTTTGTGAACCCAAGTATGAATGTGAAGCGGACGTCACTAACGAAAAAGTGGCAAGAAAGCAGCAGTCCGGTAAAGAATCTACTGATGTGCCTACAAGGGAAACACATACTAACATGGCTAAAGTGGCAAGAAAGCAGCAGTCCAGTAAAGAATCTACTGATGTGCCTACAAGGGAAACACGTACTAACATGGCTAAAAAACCTGACAACACAAAGCTGGACAACCCAAACCTTGCTGTGAGCTCGAGTCATTCAGCTACTAAAATGGCTTCAAGACATAGCTCTAGTACAATGAGACAAACACGTTCCATGATTCAGAAGGTAAATCAAGAGTTGTCTGATGAAAATGAGAATATACTTTCCAATAAGCATCACAAAGTCACTACTGATAAAGGGAGAAAAATAAGATCTTCAACCAAGCAGAAACGAAGCAGTCACCCAATATCTGAAATTACGCAAGTGTCAAAAGAGAATAATTTGAGTCCAGAAGTGGAGTTGGACAATTTTAAACATGGGCTTGATACACATAAATACTCCAGAGAAAAGAATTCAGTCACCTCACTTAGTGACTACGGTATTGGTACCAGTTCAGTGCCAGGAATGAAAAAACAGCGAACGTTATCTGGTTCTAGTGTCACTTATGAAATGGACCAAGGTGATTCCAGAAAAAAAAATCATACTGATTCTGTACACTAATGATTTGCTACTTGCATCACTATTCCAACTGCTTATGTATTATTAAAATGCTTGCAGGTGAAATTTCAACTGGTGGTAAAAGTCCCAAGGAAAAGAAAGTTGTTCCTTCAAAACCAGAGACACAGTTCTCACACCGTCCTCGTACACGCTCACAAAGGTAGTGTGTGTCATCCTGCTGTTGGAAACAATGATAAAGTTCTTTCAGAGATGTGTTCTCTGGGGTGGTTGTTGTCTGTGCATGGATGATAGTTATGTAAAGAATAGAGGATCACATTTTGCTGATATTTTTCTAGGAAGTCTTGTTGGTGCCGAACTGTTAAGGCCTTATTCAATGTTCTAATTAGTTACTGCAATGATCTGAAAGTTTCTTTATCTCTGTAGTAGTGTTGAGTTTTGGTGAAGATTTAGGTGCTACTTGGTATTTAACAGTAAATCAAGAATAACAACAGAGTGACAAGTAATAAACAGTATTTCAGTGGCGTATTTAGAATTTTTAGCTCATAAAAATATTTGGGTTTAGCGCTTTTCTTTCACATGTCAAGTTGTCCACATATGAAAGCAATCGAGCACTGAATGTGGGGTTCTTTTTTAGCTTAGAAGCTCCATAGCGTACGCGATAAAGCTCGTATTTTCCTCTCTTTTAGTAGTGGTTGGCTGGTTTCTCATTCTTACGGCATTTGTTTTTGTGAGTTGTTAGATTATATTGAAATGATTCGATGTGAAACCACAAAGAAATCAGAGTTTATACGGTCAAACATCATCAGCTTAAAGCCGAAGCATGAGGGCTAGACGGACTATTTCTTTTTGCATGTATACAGTTTAGTATATACTAGTAACAATTGATATCTCACTTTTATGATAGCGCCTGCATGATTGAACTCTCAGAATTGCATAGAGATTTCTAGCTTCCTGAATAAACCATATGCAGTTATTTTATTTCAACTTTCGTATATTCAATTGTAAGTACATGTTGAGGATTGCAGCATATTTGCAGTAATGCTCATGGAGATAGTATTAAGGTAATTAGTTAGATAATTAATTATTTTATCTTACTATTTAGTTGTAGGATTAGTTATTTCTTTTGTATTAGATATTTTATATTGTTATTTAGTTGTAGAGTTAGTTATATCTTTTATTTGAATTTGTAATTGGGTATTCTATGTAAGGGAATGAACTTCAATTATGATTTGAAATTATTAATATTTGATATTTTTGAGTAGAAATTGGAGTATTTCTTGTTTAGGAATCTAGTTGATTTTCTTGAATATTAATTATAATCTATCTTTATTATCTTGGATTAGATTGTAGTCTGATTCATACTTATTGTCTCACATCAATTGGTACCAGAGTAAATTCGATCCTTCCTTCGAGATTAGAATCTACCATTGATTTCTCTTTTGTATTCTCAACGTCATCACCACTACTGTTCTCAATATTGCCACCACTATTGTAGTTGCCTCTCCTATCATTGTTGTTGTTGCACTCCATTACTACCGCACCTTTGTATATCGATCACTGCACCACAACCACCACCACTACAACATAATAATCACACCCACAACAACATTATCACCTTGTTGATCCACACCATTGGCCTTAGTCATCCTACATCGCCATCAAAGCATTTGCACTCTACTACCTGTCATCACACAACAATCTTGCTCATAGTTTACTATCATCTATTGTATGCATCTGGTCACACACATACACCACTGTCGTTAGTGCCTTTACACTGTCATCACTGTATGTGTTTTGTCATCACTATTGCTACTGTCGCCTTAGGATTTCACTAAAAAAAAAGGATAGAAGATCTCATTGGTATTAAGAGATGGTATCACATTCTTCACTTAATCTTGATTTATAATGATTTTAATGTTGTTAGATATTTGTGTACTTTTTTATTATTTCCATTACTCATATAAAAAAATAATTGGTGCATATCTTTTTACATTTGCATATTTGTCTTTGTTTATGCACACATTACTTAAAGTATTTACATATCAGTACTTGATTGCTTGTGCTTTTTTCTTTAATGTGCTTGCATTTTGTTTAGTTTAATTATTTTATGTATAATTCGTTGATGTCTCAACATGTTTGAATATTCTCCTAGCTCTTTAGAATCATACTTATCCCTTTGCCATCATTCCCTTGAGCATTGATTTGCTAGAATGAATTTAATATCTAAGTTTCATCCTCATCCATTCTACATTCCTTAGATTGATAACATTACTTTTTAAATTTTTGAGAAATGTCTTGTTCATATCCAAATGGGTGACTACCTTACACATGTTTAGCACGATGTTCTTCTAATGTATATCAGTCATATTCTTTTAGGTTTCCTATAGCTTCAAGAAATACAAGTTTGCTATAATATGCAAAATAATACATAAATTTTTAAATCTTAAGACAAGTCCTTCGAGTTACTTTTTGTGAAATCAAAGTTAGATATCTCTAAGTCTTTCACATTCAAGCAATTAGATCCTTTACATCCAATTTTAAATGAATCTCCTCGTGAATTTGATACTAAGAATTTAGATTTAGTGTGTCAAATTTTTAAAGAAGAACCTATTCAAGAACGTGATACTAAGAAATTTAATTAATTATCTCAAATGTTCAAAGTAGAATTTCCACAGGAACATAATGTATTTGTTTTTTGTAGATGTTCCCTTAGTTTTCACAAAATCTAACCATGAGTTCCTTTGTATTTACTTTCCAAGCATGACGATCTTTATTCTTTCATTGCATCTCCTGAGTTACTATTATCTATAAATTTAAATTTTGAGAAGAACATTGAGATAAACGATAAGAGAATTGGAGAACTTTAATTGTCACATATTTCAAATCGTTCAATTAGCGGCTTCATGGATATTATTTTAGACATTTTACTATATAGTTCCTTTGATCTAAATTCATGTCTACTTGAAAATGATTCTACAGAGTTCATCTTGTCATCCGTCCAACATCCTAAGGATCTACATGTTAATATTCGAATGAAATTTACATTAAGTGACTTAAACTATATAGATGCAAACTTACATTTCAAGAATATAGGATTCCTTACATATCTTGTAATGTTATGTTTATTTTTTAAGTAATATCTATGTCACCTACTTCAGGGCCTTCATGTTAGACTTATTAAACTTTGCCATATTTTTGCTAGGCTATCAATAGACCTATTTATATTATCTTTACCGTTTGATTTTTATGTCAACTTAATTTCTAATGTAAAGGATTGCTCCTAAAGTACTTGAGCTTTTCTTTGTCTACAGATATCTCTGTAAATTTATTTTTTTCCACATCAATTTTCATGCCTCCATTGGGTTGTCAATTTCAAGGATCTATTGAAGCAATATCATAAACATAACTCATTGGAATTGAGTTCTTCTCAGTAGGAGAGAATGATGAGGATAATGTTGAGATAATTAGTTAGATAGTATTTAGATAATTAGTTATTTTATTTTACTATTTAGTTGTATGGTTAGTTATATCTTTTGTATTAGATATTTTATCTTATTATTTAGTTATAGAGTTAGTTGTATCTTTTATAAAGTTAGTTATAGAGTTAGTTGTATCTTTTATTTGCCTACAAGGGTTTGTTTGTGTACAAAATTTGATAAGAATTGTTAAGAATTGGAATTCCAGAGTCAACAGGAATTACCTGGAATTGGAAAGTAAAAGAAATTGATTTCCTGTTGACTAAATTTTTTGTTATTTGTCCATCCCCAGGAAAGCAAAGGAAAATGAATTTCGCAATTCACTCTTCTTCATCCTGTCCACCCTTAGACTAACCTCCCCTCGCACGTCGCACCTGATCGCGCTGTTCCCATCCTCACCACCGCCAACCACCCTATTCGTCGGAGCTACTCCGTCAACGAAACTGACGTCGTCGACGATGACGGAGTCGGCGACTCCGTCTCTGACATCATCTCCTTCTTCTTCCTTTCCTTCTCCTTCCTCAAATACTCCCTCACGTCAAACCCCTTTTCCTCCTCCATCTCCCACACCAGCGGTATGAACGGCCGCTCGGCCACGTCAGCGAGCAAGTCCGACATGACACCTCTGAAAAATCCATGTCTCATCACCTCCTTCGCCCCGCTGTTCGACCCCAACTTCTTGTGCGAATCCTTCTCCAGCAACCTCGATATCAAGTCTGTCAACTTCGAGACCATCGTCTTCCCGGGGGACTCAACCTTCTTGACTACCATGTTCCTGAACGTCTCCCTCCTATCCCTCCCCTTGAACGGTGTCTTCCCGTATGCCATCTCGTACGTCATCACCCCTAACGCCCACCAGTCGACGACAAACCCGTGCTCCTCCCCCTTCACAACCTCCGGCACCACGTACTCCTCCGTGCCAACGAAGGAGGTGGAGGACGCTAGCATTGGTGAAGTGGGTTCTGACGGAAGTTGGAGCAAGAGGTCGAAGTTGGAGAGGGTTAGATGGCAGGAGAGCTGGACGAGGACATTCTCGGGCTTGAGGTCGCGGTAGACGAGGCGGAGGCGGTGGAGGTGGGAGAGGGCGGAGACGATCTCGGAGGCGTAGAAGCGGAGGGAGGTGGCAGAGAAGATGCTGTCAGGTTGGGAATGACGGAGGGAGTTGAGGTCGCCGCTAGGGTAGAAGGGGAGGGCAGATGGTGGGAGAGGGGTTTTCGTGAGAGGAGGGAGATTGGGGTGTAGGTGGAAATCGGGTGAAAATCCATGAGGGGGAATGAAAAGCATTGGGAACATTTCTTTGAAATCATTTCTGGTCAAGTGCACAAACACCTATATTTTGTATAGTTAACAGGAAATGAGATTCTCATCAAATCATTTCTTGTACTTTCTAGGTGCACAAACTCCCACTTATATACTTTGGAAAGTAAAGGAATTGAGTTTCCTTTAAAATCATTTCTGGTTAAGTACGCAACACCCTTATTTTGTATGGTCAACAGGAAATGAAATTCCTGTCAAATCATTTCCTTTACTTTTTGGATGCACAAACCCCCCTTAGGTATCCTATGTAAGGGAATTGACTTCCTAATGTCATACATTTTCTATTATGATTTGAAATTATTAATATTTGATATTTTTGAGTAGATATTGGAGTTTCTCTCGTTTGAAAATTTAGTTGATTCCTTAAAGATTGGATTGTAATCTATTGTTGCTACGACGGATTAGATTGGTAGTTTGATTTTCACTTATCGTCCCACATTAAATGCATTTCTTTCAAGATGGCTTATCTTCAATGATTGCATGTGGCTTAGGTCAAGCTTTTTTTTAAAGGAAAAGATGAGATAATTCTCACTACAAAATAAGCTTAGATGAAGTTTGGCTAGCAACAGTTTAGAATTGTAATCCATAGAATATACGTGGATGCACCATGCGTCATTCGTTGGTATTATTTTGTTGTAGGGGGATTTTATGCCTCGCTTCAACCGCACACACATGGGGGCCTGCCTGCCCTTTTTTTTCTCTAAAAAATTCCCCTACAGTCACCGCAGGTGAAAAATTTCCTATTGTTGTAATCCTTCGGTTGCGTCCCCTTGGTAAAGCATGTTATTTGGCTTAGAGGGGTGACTAAGCTTCTGTGAATCTCTGTGACGTGGATGATTTGAAAATATTTCCTAGGCGCCTAGACTATAACAAATTAACAACATATTTTTGTGTATTGAGCAGCTGGCCAATTAAGGATTGTGGGAGCATGAGCGCATGACACCCCTCCGGGATTCGGTCGCAGGTGGAAAATTGGACTGAGCGTTTTAATTAGTACACAAGGTCGACAGAGGAATATGATATGCAACCTGGTCTAGGCAGAGTTTCAACTCTTGAAGCGAAAATTCCAGCATCAGATTGACCCTGCAGTTCACAGTAATAAAGTTAAAAAAATTGTCCCCGTTCTTCTTTCTTGATATTTTCTAGATGGAATGCACAAGAAGCGCATCCAGAAGAGCCTGTTATTCAGGTTTTACGTTGTTCTTGGCACTCTTATGAGAAATTGATGTTTATGAATAGTATTGGGAAACGAGGGCCTAACAATCACTAAGGCGAAGCAAACAAAAAATCAGCAACCAAACGATCACAAGTAGACACAAGAAATTTTTACGTGGAAACCCCCTCGATGTGAGGAAAGGGAAAACACGGGACCCTCTCGGTCTAGGCAACCGACACTCTGCTGTCAAGGGATACAACTGTTCTTCTCAAGTTCTCAAACTTAAGGTTAGCTCAAACCACAAATAATCTTCAACAGTGCTCTCACAACAAACCGATGCAAACAAGACCACCAATGCTCTCACAACAGGAACAGTAGCCGGCAACACCACGCGTCACCGGACCACCGCGAGACGACTGCTCCTCCGCGTGCACGGGCTGCACCACCACGAGACAACGGTTGCTCCTCCGCGTGCACGGGTTGCACCACCACGAGACGCCGGCTGCTCCTCCACGCAGTTGCATGGTACCACGAGCGGACGTCGACTGCTCCTCTTCCACGCAGACTGACGGCACCGGAACAGACGGCCGGTTGCTCTCCTCTTCCACGCGGACGACCTTGGCACAGCAGCAGGCAGACCCTTGCGAGAGAGAAAAAAAACTCGGCCGCTCTCGTTGCCTTTCCCCCGATTTTTCCCGTTGCGCAGTGCCCTAAGTTGCCTTTTGATTTTACTGTTCATTTATTTTCATAGAAGATGGGCCACGTGAGGCCCATGGAGGCGGATGGACCAGGCCCAACAATCTCCCCCTCCGCTCGCCTATATGGATCAGTCCACAAGGCCTGCAATCTGAGCACAAATGCTCAGCTTGTCTCTTGATACCATTTTGGTGAGCATATCAGCACCATTATCATCTGTATGTACCTTGTTGAATTCGAGTTCCTTAGCATTCAGAACATCTCGAATCCAATCATATCGCACCTTGATATGCTTTGATCTGGAGTGAAAAGACAAATTCTTACTTAGATGGATAGCACTTTGGTTATCACCTAGTAGAACAAACCTGTCCTGTACCATTCCAAGTTCTCCAAGCATTCTCTTCAACCACAGCATCTCCTTGCATGCTTCTGTAGCTGCAATAAACTCTGCTTCTG
>JAMKQA010078722.1:0-18783 GCA_024699735.1 Posidonia australis | reverse complement strand
GAAATAATTTGGCATGAACTTTAGTCAATTCTGAAAAAATGCAATATTGCTTGAATTTAATGAAATTGAGTGAATGGGCTTGGTTTAGGGAATGTAGGTTGAGCAATTTTGAAATCCAGGGTTCAAGGCCGACTCAGTTGGGCTTAGTGGGCCTGAACGGGCTTCATGGGCCCACATGGGCCTTTTGTGGGCCTTGTGGGCCCACACAGGCCCAGACGGGCTAAAATGGGCTCAATGGGCTTAAATGGGATTAATAAAGTCAAACAGGCCTAAGATAATCTTGTGGGTCCAAACAAGCTCAAATAGGGTTTAGTGGGCCTAAGTGGGCCTTCATGGGCCTAATTGTGTTTCCATGAATCAAATGACCTAGGTTAAGGGATTTGAGCTCAGCCGCCAGACCCAACCTGCAAAACTAGTAAAAATTGGGGTGTCTACAGGTTGCATGGATGTTAAGTTGTGGCATGAATGGCACACATGCACATGAATGCTTTAATGTACGCTCTCTCACCATGCATGCCCCAAGTAGACTGCCCACTCAGGACTCGCTCATGGGTAATGGGTTTCAACTCAGGGTAGAAAGCAAGGTCCCATCCACTAATTCTGGCCAAAACTCAGGCAATGGATGGGTGGTGCATTGGGAGCCTCGTCTCCTGTAGCAGCACAAAGTTGTGCCCTCTACTAACACCGACATGACCTCTACTAAGGAGGATAGACTGGCTACACATCGCACACCGAATACATGGAATGGCAAACCAGAACTACCTTTCTTAGACTGTGGATGGACTCAAGGGATAAGAAGATGCATGCTTCTATATGCTTATTCATGTGATTATGCTTGATGCATTTTAATTGCATTTTTTATTAGGCTAAATGGGGAAAAGTGTGATTTGGCTCTAGTTTTGCTTATGCTTTTTTCTTTTAATCTGTGGATTTTAGGTTAAGCTAGTAAGGAGAAGCAAACACATCTCTACTTTTCTTAGGCATAGCACATGCAGAAAGGGGAAAGAATCATCAAGTCATGGCATACAAGCAAGCATACAACAAGCAAAAGGCATGATTATGACATGTGCAAGTGTTGTGTTGACATGATGGTGAAAATAGGAAAACATCCAACACATCAAAAAGCATAAAGCATTACATGTGCAAGTGCAGTGGTATAGCATATGTGTAAAGGAAAACATCCACCATACAAAAGGCATGTAACATAGCACCAAGGAAGCATTAAATAATAAGTAAATATAGGCAAGAAGCAAGCAAAAGCAAGACAAGCATAATGAGATGTGGAAATCCGAGCGAGTGAGAAAAAACCAAATGAAAGCCGAAGTCTAGTATCCCTAGTGGAGTCACTAGTTTCTATGACCATACTAGTGATTGAATTGTGCAAGGTGAAAAAGTTATGTGCTTAAACCGATAAGGCCATGGTGAAATGGTGAATCTAATAAAGGATCTCAACTCGAAAAACACTAAAGCGAAAGCAAAATAGCAAATGATAAGGAAACAGAGTAGCCACCTAGTCTATTAAATAAGGAAGACGAGAAAAATCGTCCAAGGAAATGCAATCAAGGTAATGCAAATAAAGAAATATGATACTCTGGCCAATGAATGCGACACATAGGTCACTACAAGCCAAGGACAAGATAAGGACTCTTGTTACGTACGAGGAAGGTGTTGGATTCCCTTATGTGCCCGACAAGTTGGTCTTTCAAGGCTTGATTCGCTCGTATGTGTGGCTATGTAGGCAATTAAATACCAAATAATGTATGCCCAACGACAAGATGCCTTGCAAATGGACACATGCTCTTAGTTATGCTTAGATTTGGATACTTATTGCTAGATATGTGGATGTATGTAGAAAGCGTGCAAGGAAGCAAATCTAGATGCGAGAAACCAAAATCAAGGTGAGAAAACAATGCAAGTATGTGCTCTACTATTTTGAATTTGGGCAAAACACGACAATGATCATTGCTAGTGAATTGCTGTGGTGACCCACAGCACTAGAACACTGTAGCGACACGTGCACTAGGTTCTCTAGTTCATAAACTACGAGCTATCATTGCTCAAATGGTAGATCAAAATGATTTGAAATGCAAAATTGAACATTTAGGAAGTAAAAGGGAATGCTAGGGAGTGAATTAGAGCAACAAAAGCAAACTGATAATGCATACCTCCCTTCCTTCATCTCCGTTGCTTGCCATTGCGAGTGGGCTGTGAGCTCTGGGGTCCTATTCCAACATCAATAAAGGGTGGAGGAAGCAATAGGAGAAGAGAAAATGCAATCCCCATGCAATATAAAACAAACGCGACTCCTCTTGGTCCTTGTTAGGCCATGCCGAAGTTCTTGGACTTGTTTGGCCATTGGTGAGGTCGTGGAGCACAAGAAGTCCCTCTAGAGCGTCTTGGAGGACAAAGTGAAAGGAGGAAACCAAACAGTGCAAGCAAAATAGGAAAGCAAGTGCACCTCCCAAACCCAACGCCTCTACCTACCGTGATGTCGTGAGTTGTGCTATCATAGGGACGACCGACCGAAATTTAGACAATTCCAAGGTTGTGACTCACTCTAGGGCATTGTAGAGGTGAGGGAGGAGGAATGCACACCTGGACTGGCTGCACCTTGTGCTCAAGGGCCATTGGCCTAACACCAGTAAGGAACCCATCGTCGGTGAACTACAGAATGCAAGAAAGGTGAAAACTTAAGCAAACCGATATCAAGAAGCATCACAGAGCTAGAGGAAGAAGGAATTAAGCTAAAAGGATGGATGCTTACCTATGTCGATGCATTGTTGTCTCTCTCAATGTTGGCTTGAAACAACATTCTCTGGGTTGGCTTCCAGTCACGATGGTAGAGGCAAAAGGGCTTAATTGGTGCTTGGGATGGCTGTGTGATAGTGTGGATGCTCAATGGGTGTTGTGTGTGATGTTGCTGGGGAATGTAATGGATGGTGAATAGAGTTAGGCATTTGGTTATGGTGTGGGTGGCCAATGATGGTGGCGTGCTTGGCTAGGGGGATTGTTGGACATTAGCTGTGGTCGGTGAGTGTATGTAGTGGGTTTAGGTTGGCTTCTCATTGGCAACCTCATCATGGATGAGGTGAGGAGAGTTTTATAGGCATTGGGGGTGCATGATGTACGTAGATGCATAACAGATTTTGAATGGAATGGCTGAGATTAAATGAAGAGGTTTAGATAGGGATTATGATTGAGATGAAGGGCATGACAGTCTTGACATACCAAGGTACACACCTAGATTCATATGAGCGAATGAGAAGCAAGAATTTGGTGTTCCATAACTGAATGGACAACTCAATCCTTCAGCTACTGGTACTGACACGAGGCATCCATGTAAGTCACCCATGCTGGCAGCACACAATGGCTATCTATAGTGGTCATCTGCGGTAGTGAGCCACGGTTGAGCCATGTAGAGTCTGTTGTATGGATTTTAGGCTTGTTTCCTTAAATGTTTGACCATCAATTATGCTTAGGTGTCTAAGGTTGGTAGTTTTAAATGGGTTTATGGTCATGGGGTTGGTTTAAGATGTTGGGTAGGTTTTGGTTCTGGGAAATGTTTCATCGCAACTAGAACAAGCTCTTCTAGAGGAATCTGCCAACAAGTGGCCTCAAAATCGAGGTGTCCACACTTATAGAGGGCTGAATTATATTCAACAACAAACTTGTAATCCTAGAGTCTAAGCCTTTCATAATGTGCTTGTAGGAGGATTATTGTTTTTTAGTATTTGCAGCATTCCTTTAGTTTCTTCCAAAGGATTGCAAGGTCTTATACTACAAAGTATTCTATCTCCAGGTGTTTATAAAGGTGATGGTGTATGAAAATCATAGCTTTTGCCTTCTTATGGGCAAAGCATTTAGTTGGTTCTACTATGATCTCAGTTAATGACCTTGCACTAAGATAAATTTCAACATTCAATGCTCATGATAAATAATTACTCTAAAAAAATGTTAAGAGCAACAAACTCAAGTTTTGTCAAGTATGCCATGATCTATTAAGTTGCAAGGAAAAATATGATTTAACAATCATAAAAAATGAAAATATTATGAAAATTTTAGAATTTAATCTTATGTAGATGTTATATTCAAGAATTCATGATATAGTATTTCATAATCCATGGAGGAATTAGACTAATTATGTTTAAAATAAATTTAATCATGCTAAATTAATTTTATAATATGTTAAAAGCAAGAAAACATGTTTTATAATATAGTATAGATATCATAAAAGATAAAAATTATTATATGTAAGTTCAATTTGTCTTTAAATGTATTTTGTAAAAACTTAAATTTCAACTACTTATTAGAACGAATGTTTGAGCGGACATACAAAATATAGCACTAGCAAAATAGAAATACTTCCATCATCTAGGTGGATGTTCATTGAGGTAATCCAAAAAACAATGATTGTTTGAATATCTTTTTTTATGATTGGACTTTCGTTGATGGTCTTTAAGGTAACAACGATTGGATGAGATGTTTGTTACCTCTGTTAGAAACGACCACAAGTGATTAGGAATAGCCATAAACGACTACCAATGATAGGAAAAATAATGAAAAAATCATATGATAAAAAAAATATTTATTTTTCTCTGATTTTCATGTACAAAAAGAAAGTAAAACTATTGTCTTCTTTCATCTATATGTAAAAGGATTGATATCTGTGGAGAACGATTCTAAAGTTTTAGAAAATATAGGGAAAAAAACATTCAACAGTTTTTTTTGTTTCAGAAGTATTTTGATGACTTATTATAATTGACAAAAATATGGAAAGACATGTACAAGATGTGGGGAAAAGTAATCAAAAATATACACATAAGTTTTTTCTCTTTATTTATTGACAAGTATATAGTCACGTACACTGGACGATTACAAATATTCCGTAACGCCAACCGTAATATAGCTTTTAACGACGATACGGAGACAAAAGACCCATCAATCAATCAATCACAACCTCGTAGAATAGAGAAACAAGTGCCCCGCTCCTTTCATCCTTGCTGTGCATATGTGAAGGAAATCAATCAACAGTTCTTTTCTTTTTCTTCTTCTTCTTGTCCACCACCTCCACAGCATGGGTCCTTGTTCTTGTTCCGTTCCTTCTGCTCCTCTGCGCCTCTTTCCACCACAGATTTGCAGGCTTCTCCGCCACCACCACTACCACCACCACACTCAAAAACCCCAAACCCCATTCCTCCTTTTCTCTTCCCCCAAAATTACCTTCACTCGCCTCCACCCCATCAAATCCCACCTCCAACAGACAAACCCAAACCCAACCCTCCTCCCCAAGAATCTCCAGGATATCGTCGCCCTCTTCCAGTCCGTGCAGGACCCCAAGGCCAAGTACCACCAGCTCCTCCACTATGCCACCACCCTCCCGCCACTCGACGCCCGCTACAAGACCGACGACCATCGCGTCCGAGGCTGCGTCTCCCAGGTCTGGGTCCGCGCCTTCCCCGATCCGGACGACGCCACAGCTGTCAGGTTCGAGGCTGATTCCGATTCTTCCCTCACCAAGGGTCTCGCCGCGCTGCTCGTCATGGGCCTCTCTGGGTCACCCGCCACAGTGATCGCCGGGGTCTCGCCCGAGTTCGTGCGCTTGCTCGGGCTCCGGCAGAGCCTCACGCCTTCCAGGAACAACGGGTTTCTCAATATGCTTAGGCTTATGCAGGAGAAGGCCCTGCAGCTCCAAGCCCATGATGGGGATCTGGAGGCGAACTCGACGGTTGAAAACGGGGTTTCGGAAGATGAAGATGAAGATGCGAGCTTTATCGGTACTGGGAATGGTCTGGGCGTGAAGGGCATCGGAAGCTCGATGGAGGATGAGGTTTCTGATGTGAAAGATTTGAGCTTTGACGTGAACAGTGACGACGAGGTCAATCGCAGCAAGTTGGTTGACAATGCTTTAGAGGTGGAGGCTGAAATTTCTGATGGAAACCTGAACGGTTCGCCCAGCTCTGGTGGTGGAATGGGTGGAAGAGGGGAAAGGATAAGGGAGAAGCTGGGGAAGGAACTCTCTCCTGTGGAGCTGGAAGTAGAGGACATATCCTATCAACATGCTGGTCATGCTGGCGTTAGAGGGAGCAGTGGTGGGGAGACCCATTTCAACGTGAGAGTTGTATCCAAGGAATTTGAAGGCAAGAGCATGGTGAAGAGGCATAGGATTGTTTATGATCTCTTGCAGGAGGAGTTGCAGAGTGGATTGCATGCTCTTTCAATTGTAGCAAATACACCTTCCGATGTGAATTGAAGGTATGGGAGCACCCAAAACATGTCTGTTTATATTCTTCTTCCTACTTAATGCTATGCGAGTGTCATTGATTTTGAATAAGGAGAGCAATTGCATTGATGTAACTTAAAAATGAGTTAAATATTTTACCATATTCAAATAAAATTTCACAGTACTTTCAATAGTGCACTTTGTTTCAGTTTTTTTTTTGGTTTGGACTTTTCTATTCTTGATATATAGAGGTGTATTGTTCATTGAATTTGGTGTTGCCATGAAGAGCCAACGAAAAAATCATTTGTGAAGAAAATATTGTTACTTTCATTAATAAATCAATTGTACAATCTGGACTTCCATACTATTTATAAGTTTGTCATTACATTAGCTAAATCCTGAACAATTTGATTGTTTCCATGGAATAGTTTTAAGTCTATTGTTGCCACATTTCTCTTCATTCCATCTTTATGAAATCCACAGATTTCTGTTGCAAACAAATTCAAGTTCATCTTTTGCCATTGTTTAGACCTTGGGCAAGGGTTGTGATGTCTTGCTAACATATACTGTTTCAAGCATTAGGACACTACTGCCTATGTATTGTCGAATAAGAAGAGTGTATGTAGCACATGAGGATGTATCTTTTAGCAAAAATGTAAATGAATATAAAAGAATTCAGTGGAGAACAATGATAAAGCTTTTAGAAAAATGTAGGTTTTAAAGATTTGACTTATTAATAATAATGTGGAATAAAATGTAATAATAAAAGAGTAGATGCAAATGAAAATTTCACTACGAAAGTTATACCATCAGAGAATGTAAGGATTTGAAAGAAACATTAGAGAATAAGAAATGATATGTAAATCGTAAATTTCCTTGGAAGAAACAAGCCATCCATAGAGAATGTAGATTTTGCTGGATGGACAAGGGGAAAAATGATAAAACCAAGGTACTTCTGTAGAAGGCTTGTGGATAAATTTGAAATTAGTCTTGAACATTGTTGTCCATTCAGTTTCTAGGTCAGTTTTAATCATTTCAACTACTATCTTGATGGTCAATCTACCTAGTTCAACTATTTGCTGGTTCTTTCTTTATGAAATGGTGATTGGTTCTTTCTTTATGAAATAGTGATTGGGTCAATACGGTGATTGGTACTGTCAGTTATAGCCCAGTTCACTGAACCACTATCAAATTACATTGTTCTATAGTTCAGGTCTTCAACAGTAGTCAAGCTGAACTCAAGCCTTGTGAACAAAATTAGATGGAGTCTTGTTGAAGCATTTGTGCATTGTACCTATAGTCTATATGCTAAGGCAATCAATGCATTCATATTTGTAGGGCATCTAGTTTAAGGCCTGCTGAAATCAAAGTAGAGATATACAAAATTCAATTGCAAGGTCCCTGCATCATCTCCATATCAACTCTTTGCTAGCATGACATCCAAAATTTGTCGACTTAAATCTTTATGATTTTGTTTTTCATTGATTCTCAAGTTTTTCTTTTTCTTGAATGACGTGATTTTTACACGGTTTCATGTTGCAAAGGTTTGAACCCGACATAAAGCTTTTCCTACAAATCTAACTGCACACGTTTCTTTTTTAATTAAAGATGAAATACATCCATCTAAAATATTCTGCTGTTTCTGATTTACTATCCAGTTTCCAGAGTATTACTATTTTGCTGGCCTAATTTCCCCAGATTGTGAGATTATGAGTCACTGTTATCATCTTATGTTGGCTCACATTCTTTAACCTTATGATGGTAGTAAATCATATATTTTCTTGTTGATAAACTGTTCATCTTCCATTAAAAAAATTGAAACCTTGAAAAAGATATCAACTGGCAAGATATAAATGGCATTCAACTTTACTATTTCATTTTTTCAAGGTAATCTAGGTAGTGAAAAGAAAAGGAAAAAACTAAACTACAAATTAGGCTACGAAACCAGGCCTTGAAACTAGGTAGAATGTGGGCCTAGCTGCTACTGATCACTTTGTTCTTTATTGAACTTAAAAACCAAGCCATATCACACATTTCCACTTCCAGGCACATATTTTTGTTGGAAAAATATGCATGCTCTTGGTTCAGTATTTGCACTATTCCTTTTCTACTGAAGAAGGCCATGGGATGTAATGTTAACCAACCATCTGGAAGAAGAAATATCTAGACTGACATTGTCAGAAATGAAGGAAAACACAGTATTTGTTTCACCCACTGAAAATTTAGTCATGGAAAAGTTTAGCACAGTACAGAGGCAAATCAGGAAGAAATGGTTATATTGACAAGATGCCTTCGATCATTTGAACTCAAGTGGCAACAAACAGATGGTGAATCCAATTATCTACCTGCTTCCCACCCGATCACAGATCCGGTTTAGAAGAAACAAATATTTGCTCTCGTCTTAGTTTTTTCAATTGATTTTGTGCTCACAATCCAGTTACAGAAATGAATGGCCAAATATGATGGCATGTTACCAACAGGATGTTTGCCAACTTATTAAAGAAGTACATAGATGAGTGGACACAATTTTATTTGAAAATGAAGAAGTGGGTCATATAAAAGTCATTCAATTATAAGAACACATGAATGACAAGAAATCAAATTTCAATCCGATTTCACATGTGATTGGAAATCCAATTCCAATCACAAAATCTATCAAACTCAGACGTGGAAAATAATGCCATTAATCAATGTCTAATAATAAGATGTTGGTTCCTTATATAGTATACCCAATTACAAATTTAAATAAAAGATATAATTAACCTTACAACTAAATAATAAGACTCTCTAATAGCATTTATCTAGAGAGCTATCTCCATCTGTTTCACTATTCATCGAAAGAAGAAACTAGTGTGTTGGTAGAACTGGTACTTGCATTTGATGGGTTTAGGTTCATATCCATTCACATCTCAGTTTTGGCATTGTTGAAAGGAGTTTCTATATAATATTCTTATGACGGGATTCAAGATTCCTGATAGTGTTATTACATCGGTGTCAAGAAAATGGTTGCCAAAAGGCATTGCTGCAGCAAGATTTTTATCTGGGTATGGACTTGTCTAACTTTTTCTTTTTGCAATTGTGATCATTCAAAATGTTCTTGATGATGCAGAAGTTACACCTGATCAGAGAAGCATTGCCAAAAAAGCAGTTATTCAGCAAGATCGTTATCAGAACCATTATGGATTTTCTAGTTCAGTTACTAAATGTCCTTTCAACATCAGCTGTTACTGGTAGTTGTCCATAATATGTAGGCTTTGGAGACGGCCCTGAGCTAGCTAATCAGGTAATTCACTATTTATTTTTCCACAACCTATCAAATTATTATGTGTCAATAATTGTCTTGTTGGCAAACATGCAAAGCTTTGATGACACTGGTGAAAATCTACAGTATGGACGTATCTTGTCTCATTTTAACATTGTAGATTGTTTATTGGTTTCATATTATTGAAAACATGGAATATAATAGTTTTTGTAGGCAAGGGCACATCTGTGTGGTCTATTTAGGGAACAACTGCAAACTGGATAAATTTGATTGGTTTTGAAAGTGAAATAAAGCATTTTACTGTAATAATTTAACAAAATTAAAAGAATTAGATTCATTTCGTGCTTTCTTAATTTATTGTTTACAACAACTGTTCATTATTTAATCCACAAATAAAAACAGTGATTCATATGCAAATACATACAATAGCAAAGCACATTTTACTTATTACAATTTGAGATCAGATTGCCCTCATGATATCAGATGTGTTTTCCAAGTAAAATTCAAGCATTACACTTTCCTGTTGCTTGAAGTTCTAACTTGATGAACAATGGTCTAAACCTGAACAAATCACTTTGAATCAATGTTTTAGAAAATTTGAACAAAACTAATTTTTAGGCTTTCACAAAAACTGTGATAGTGGGCTTGGCAGATTATAGCTATAATTTGGTTGATCCCTGTGGTTCCTTGCTTATCATCTTAGTATTTACTAGAGGCTACTGTGTATACTAAGTTATGTTACTACATTTCCAGAAAATGCTAAAAGGATTTATATGCTACTTAGTGTACAAATTTTGTAACAACTTAAAGATAAAATATGTTGCTATTGGTGTCTAGCTGGTCTTAGATTGATATAAACTAGTTAATGGGCTCAGCAAATGAACACGTTAATTTTAAGCAAAATTCAAGATAAAATAGGTATGCTTGGCATCCTCATTATATTATTTTGCATTCAAATTCGAAGTTTTCAAGCAAGATCTGGAACTTGGTTGTTCTTTGTGCCAGCTTTTGAATATAAGCTGTTTAAATTATGGCTGTTTAATTCAGTTATGTACAAGTGGTTTCCCCTGGATTTTTAATTTCATGAGCGAAATTTCCAGTGAATTGATTTTTTTTTTAATGTATCTGATACTTCTGCATTTATGAATATGACTAGATGAATTACTTATGTAAGATCACACGTACTGTTGGATGAGACAAAGCCACAATATTCAGCTTTGAATTCTTCAAAGAAAATAAAACCAATCACCTAGATGGTCCTACACTAACTGACTAACATCAGAGAAAGTATACATTACACAACTACTAGAAACGAGAATGAAGGGACTAAAAATGTGCTACAATTTTAACAGGCTGCAAACCTGACTGGACTTGAAGATACAACTAGCGATGGATGATTATCTTCAGCACAAATTCCTGTTATTTATTATGGTCACACAGCATTGATTTTCTTGGGACAAGCTCTAAGTGGCCTGATCACACTAATAACATAATTATTATATTCTGGCAGCATCTCTTGTCAGGCCGATAGTAGTGCATTGAGTGTGCACTCATTTGCATTTCCGGTGTATGTTTTTTCTTCTCTTAGTCTTTCATTTTATGGATTAGCATTCTGTTAGTTGGATTGAACAGCTCTTTTCACCTGCAGCAAAATGTTGGTTATTATGCCAAGAACACTATGAAGGCGAATATATGTCAATATGTTTTTTTTGGGGAAATATTTATTAACAGGTGACCTTATTTATCTATTGATATCAAATTAAAACCCTATTTCAGTTTTTAGCTGAAAAATACAAAAGCAACCATAATGGACATAAACAATTACGAAATACTAAGTGCACATACTTGGCTGCCCGACCTCTTCATAAACAATAAAGACAGAAAACAGGAATCTGCATTGTAACTGAATGTAATGAAAAGTTTGGAACCAACTATGAGCCAGGAAACTGTCGTTTCTGGATTCCAGTCCATCTTTTCGGGCAACCTTTAGTGGTCCATGACTCAACAAGAAAGGTGGCATTTGGCAGAATAGAAACTCTTTATAACTCAGACCGTCATACTCGATGATATTTCCTGTGTTTGGATGGAATAGGAGTTGTTTTATGTGTGAGTCTCTAGGTTCTTCACAGAGGGATAATTTTAGAAGTCGTTTGCCTGTATTTTAGGTTTTGATTTATTGTTAAGATAGTCGCTCAATATTCCTGTATAACATGCTTGTTTCACAAGTTTGAGTTACGAACAAGCTGTTGCGTGTCGCAACAAGGTTTCTGAATTTGCACGAGTTATGCAAAAACATAGTGATTTTGAGAGGGTATGGGAAATTCAATATTCAGACATGCAAGCAAAAAAATCCGACATCCAATTGTTGATCTCTTCAAGTATTCTTGTCATTTCCACTCATAACCTAGAATTGATCTCTTCATTGTTTCTTGGATTGGTGAGATCCAATCGTGGACCTCATAACTAAACCAAGGCATGGTTTGGGATAGTGACAAGAGTCAGTTGTCCGGCTAAAACTTAGCTGCAAGAAATTGATGAATTTCGGCAACTTGGAGCTGCACAACCACGTTAGTCATCCTTAGCTGCCGTACCCCACACGTTTTTCTAGTCACAACCATTTCTAGCCACACGGATAAATAAATAGCCGCCAAATGACGCCGGGTCTAGAGCCACACCTTGTTTTTATAGAAGGAAAATAGAAAGAAAAAGGTAATCTATTTCATTGAATGTGGAATTATATATTTACATGGATATATTGATACTTTATATTAAATGGATATTTAATAATTCGACAACTCACTACACATAATATATAATATGTTAACTCTAATATTCCTGCTCAAGTTAGAATATATATATTAATGATGCTCAATTTGGTACATAACGATTCAAAAACTTCAACATTCAAACTTTTTTATGAAAATGTTAGTCAACTACAGTGATGAGACTGTAAGGCGTACATAATGGTAGTCAACTTCCATGTGATTTGTGCGTTCATAAAACGTGAGATTGTTGGTAAGGAAAATAGCTATTTAATTATTACAATGCATCAACATTTCAACAGTAAAGTCAAGCTCCAACAAGAGAAATTTGATTCATATCATTTCACAAGCTGTCTAAGTTATGAATCTATACTCTATCTTCGTACTTGTAATGTTCCACATTTTCTATGATAATTTAAAATAATTTAAATTACGAGCAAATTAAAGTTAAACAGTAGATATTAAACTACCAGGAACCTGTGTGTGTGGCAAGGAGATTTCGATCTATATGCATTACGTTAAATCAATCGCATGTTTGCACCTGTAAACCAAAAACACAAGGAAAACACATGAGTGACAGAAGTCACTCGGTACGCACTCCAAGAAAACCATGGAAAACAAAACTATAATTAATTTTCCTATTAAATCCATTTCAAAAATCATTTTCTCAAAACTTCTCAAATCAAGCCCACACCAGTTAAAACCACAATTAGGGCTCTACTAGTCCAAAGTCACAAGCAAAGTCCTTCAATGGTCAAAATCACACAGTGAGTGGGGAAGTCTGACGCCAGGCAACCTAATTCTGGCCACAAGCAGCCCACCGAAGAGCAACCAACGACGTCTACATTCCCACGACGTGCTACCCTGTGTAGAAGTCGTGTCGTCCTGTGATTCTTCCACTTGGAGAACCTTCACAAAGCCAACCCCTCCCTAGGAAGGTTATCCTGTCTCTTTGGACACTACTAGCTACGGGGCACGTGTCCCACCAACACTGGCCACCACAGGATATGCCTCCTTATGGTGTCCAACTACACACAGTACTCAGGAGGGAGTGTCATACCTCCACACCCGACGACACCCGAGCCTCAGTGCTCACAGCGACAGTAGGAGTATCATACCTCCCCGTCATGTCACAAGACACCTCAATCCGCGGACCACAACCCTAGCCTTGAGATGATAGTCAAGGAGTCCCATACCTCCAAGACTCGATGCCCCTCAGCCTCAGGCATCTCGGCCCTGAGCTCAACCAGGGAGTCGCGCTCGACCACCCGAGAATGTCGTCACATTCACTGGTCCCGACGACACGGTCCCACACTATCTCGGCCCGTACACAGAAAACCAAGAAAAAACATTTTCCAAAACAGGCCAACTATCTCTTTGAAACCATTATCTTTGAAAACTCTTCCAAAACCTTGGCAAAACGACACATCAGGTGTCCTAGGAGACCACCATTGACAGCCCACAATCCCATCTCACAGGGACAATACAAACAAATCAGGAAAATCACTGCATTAAACTACATTTCCAAAAATCTAGGAAAAACCCCAAAAATGCCTGGCAGACCAGCGTAAGTGGAGCACACGTCTGGCCTGCGCCCTTGGCACTTTCATCTGAACGCCAATTGAACTTGGACCAAGGGCCAGAACCACTGCCAAACCTGCGTAATCTGCCCACGCCCCCATTTTTCCAGAGCACCTAGAAATCGCCCGAGGGGAGCTTTGATCGGACCCCCCAAACAATCACCGAAAAACTCAAGTAAAACATATGTGGTAGACTGTAACACCCGTAAAATTCATTTTGTAATTTTTTGCATTTTGTGAATTTTATTCCTAGACGGGTGTTACTGTTCCGAGGCCAGTCGTGTGGTTTTGTGCTTTTAGGCTTGGGCCTCGTGGGCCGGCTTCTATTTGCGTGTCCCTGTGCGTGGTTTGGCATTGTGCATTGTGGCACTGTGCTTGTGGGGCCCGGTGTGGGGTCCGTGAGGGGCCTAGTGTGGGGTCCCCGTGGGGCTCGCATGTGTGGGTTGGTGGTTGAGGCTCGCAGCTGGCCTCGTTGGTGGTATGTCGGTGGCTGAGATGCGCAGGTGGACATGTTTTCAGCTACTGCAGGCGCAGGCTTTATAAACCGCACCGCACTGCACCTCTCCTAGGCACCCGTTGCTGTCTTCTCCTTCCTTCCCCCTCCTCTTCGGCGGCGCTACTCCTCCTCCTCCTCCATCTTCTTTCCTTTCCTCCTTATTTCTCCTTCTCCTTCCTTCTCCTTTCCCTTCTTCCTTTCCACTTGTCCCCTCACCTCCTCTGTTTCCCCTGTATCCCCTTCACGCGCGTGCCAACAGAGAGAGAGGAAGAGGTCGAGAGAGCGAAGCGGAGGGCTGTGGTTGCTCGTGGTGGTGTGCGGAGCTTGCGTGGAGTGCCTCGTGGCCGTGGTTGCGCTGAAGTTCGTCGGAGTCGGTTGAGGATCGCCGGAAGCATTTCTCAAGTACGCATCTCCACTCCTTACAATAGAGAACATGAAATTGGTAGAAAATGCTAGGATTGCATGGAATCTAGGTAAATTTCCTTTCCTAGAATTTATTGTGATTTATTGAGGATTTATGGAGCATTTATGGGCATTTATGTTGGTGGTTGCGTTTTGGGTCATTTTGACCATTCTGCCTTTGTGATTTTGTATCTTGATGCATGGTGAATGAATTTTAAATTTCTTTGTTGGGTTTTGGAGTAGACTCGAGAGTCTACACCATATGTTTTATGCAAGATTTTTGGTGGTTGTTTAGGGGGTCCGATCGGAGGTCCCAGTTGGAGCGATTTCGGACGATAGAGTTTGGGTCATTTTCTGGTTTCGCAGAATTCGACATACTAGATGGAAACGGCATACCGAATTAGGAGATTTCGGTATATCGATTTCCGCTGGGCATATCATTTTTCTGTAAGTTTAGGTCCTCTAGTCGGAATTCGGTCATCCGTTTTTAGACGGTGTACCGAATTTGGCTTGAGTGTTGACCGATCTAGAATCGGCCTACCAAACCAGGGGATTTCGGCATACCGAATCTGATTTTCGGCATGCCGATTCTGGGCCTAAGTGAGTTTGCAAATGTGTTTTCGATGGCTTTCTGGATGTCGTGTTTTGTCCCTATGAGAGGGGATTGTGGGCCATTAGTGGTGGTCTTCTGGAACACCTGATGCGTCGTTTTTTCGAGGTTTTGAAAGAATTTTCAAAGGATATGAAAATGGTTTTCAAAGGAATGGTTGGCCTGATTTGGAAAATGATTTCCTGGTTTTCTGTGTGCGGGTTGAGGCAGCGTGGGACCGTGTTGTCGGGACCAGGGAATGTGATGACATTCTTGGGTGGTCGGGCGCAATGTCCCCTGTTGAGGTCGTGGAGCCCAGATACCTGAGGTTGGGGGACGTCGGGTCTTGACGGTATGAGACTCCATGACTGTCGTCTCGAGGCTAGAGTTTTGGTCTGCGGGTTGAGGTATTTTGTGGCGTGACGGGGAGGTATGATACTCCTGCTGTCGCTGTGAGCATTGAGGCTCGGGTGTTGTCTGGTGTGGAGGTTTGAGACTCTCTCCTGAGCACCGTGTGTTGAGGGCGCTGTGAGGAGGCGTACCCTGTGGTGGCCAGTGCGGGTGGGACACGTGCCCTGTAGCTGGTAGTGTCCTGAGAGACAGGACAACCTTCCCCGGGAGGGGTTAGCTTATGAGGGTTCTCCTGAGAGAGGGGAATCGCGGGACGGTGATCACTCCTACATAGGGTGGCTTCACCATGGCAGTGCAGAATGCTGGGGTCGCTCCTTGGTGGACTGCGTGTGGCCAGAGTTTAGTTGCCTGGCGTCGGGCATCGGGACTCACTGTGTGTTGTTTTGGCCATTGAGAGCCGTTGCTTATGGTTTTGGGCTAGTAGAGCCCTGGTTTGTGGTTTTGGCCGGTGTGGGCTTGATTTATGAGGTTTTGAGAAAAGAGTTTGCGAAATGAATTTAAAAGGAAATTGATAATGGTCTTGTTTTCCGTGATTTTTGTGGGGTGCGTACTGGGTGACTTTGGTCACTCATGCGTTTTCCTTGTGGTTTTGTTTGCAGGTGCAGACATGCGATTGGTTTAATGTAGTGCATATTGTCTGGAGTCTGCTAGCCGCACACACAGGTTCCTGGTAGTCAGATATTTACTGTTTAGCTTTAGTTTTCCCATAATTTAATTTGTTTAAATTATTGTGGAAAATTTGGGGCATGATAGATTCTTGTATCAGAGCTCCAGGTTCACTAGGTTGCATGACACCCTAGGTGTCCGGTCTAGAGACTCTGTCGGTTTTACATGCATGATAGAGTCTACACTAGATTTCTCGGCATGGTTTTCTGGTTGTTGTTTTGTCTATGGTATAGGTACTTTGCCTTTCTCCAGTAGGATGCCTCCTCGTGGTCGTAAAGGCAAGGCCCCTATCGAAGAGACCGTGTCCCGAGAGGACGTAGGCGGATGGAAGGCAGTTCGTGCGGAACTGAAGAGCATGGCACACGAGATTTCCCACGCGTTCAGCAAGAATAGTGCTAGTGGACCATCGGGTGACTTGTGGCTGAACCAGTTCACGAAGCTTTGTCTGCCGCCGTTCAAGGGCAAGGTCAGTGTTGAAGAGAGCGAGGCCTGGCTGGAGAAGGTGGTGAATATGCTGGAGAGCTTGGCGTGCCTAGAGGAGCATTGGGCATGGCTGGCGACCTACCTGTTGGATGGTGAGGCAAATAGGTGGTGGAGGTCTGTGAGGTGGTTGAAGTTCCCAGACTCAGTCACTGCTAGTATCCAGTGGAAGGATTTCAAGGTGACCTTCTATGATAAGTACTTTCCCGCTCATGTGAAGGAGTAGCTTCGCTGAGATTTCTGGAGTCTGGAGCAGGGCACGATATCGGTGCTCGAGTATGAGACTGAGTTCGCCTGGCTGGAACGCTTTGCTCCTACCTATGAGTCTGAGGAGGAGCGGGCGCAGAGGTTTCTGGATGGCTTGAACCCTAGGCTTCGGGTGAAGGTGATGGGTTGTAGCAGCCATACTGTGGAGGACATGGTTGGGATGGCTTACCGCTTCGAGGCGGAGCATCAGAAGTTTCTAGAGAGTCGTCCCAAAGGGAAGCGTAAGTCTTCTTTTACCTCCCGGTTCTCTTTCTCTAGTCCTCCAAGTGCTGGTGATTTGGGTAGCCCTGAGAAGAAGCAGAAGGCGAGGTCTAGTGTTTCCTCTACGGGTCGACGGAGTTTTGCTGGAAGTAGCGGAGCTGGCTTCAGTCAGACAGGGTCCAGTGCTCTCGGTGGGAGCCAGTGCTTCAACTGTGGTTAGGTGGGCCACATCGCTGCATATTGCCCTCATCTTAGGTGAATTCCCTCTCCAGTGGTGTGCTATAATTGTGGGAAGGCGGGACACGTTCAGAGATTTTGTCCAGAACCGCCTAAGAAGGTAGGAAGCACACCGCAGCAGCTGACTAGGGGAGGGGTGTTCACTATTGCAGCTCCAAGCGTTGGGTCTTCGGAGGATATCGTTGAGGGTAACGATGCATAGTTGGTTCTGTAACCCTCTGAGATGTATTGTAATCTCTTTGTAATCTGGACATCTGCCTAATTGAATGGATGTGTGGTGTTATTTTGTTTGGCCATCAGGTTCTTTTATTGTGGCTGGTCGGAAGGCCAAGGTGTTGTTTGACTCAGGGAGTTCCTTCTCCTTTATCTCTGAGTCATTTGCGACGGAGTTGGGTGAGAGACCAACTCGACTGGCCTTTCATTTCAGTGTGGCGACGCTGCTGGGGGAGCACAGTTTGGCATGGAGATATCTGCGGTCTGTTGACTTGACGCCGAATGGCAGAGAGTTCGACGCCAGCCTGATCGTGATGGACATGCAGGAGTACGATGTGATACTCGGCATGGATTGGTTGGCGCAACAGTCCGTTTTGATCGACTGTGCTCGGAGGAGAATTTATTTTGGTTCTCCTGAGGATGAGTCCTTCTTTGTGCAAGGTGGGTGTCAGGGTGAGCTTAAGCTTGTCATTTTAGCTATGAAGGCTCATAAGTCTTTGGTCAGGAGTTGCGTGGGGTATCTAGCTAGTATAGTTACCTCCATTTCTCCTGAGTTGGGTGTTTACGACATCTTTGTGGTGTGTGAATATCCCAACGTTTTCCTTGACAATTTGCCTGGTATGCCACCTCACAGGGAAGTAGAATTCTCGATCGATTTGATCCCTGGTTCTGGTGCTGTGTTGAAGCCCCCTTATCGCATGGCGCCAGCGGAATTGCGAGAGCTTAAGACTCAGTTGCAGGAGTTGTTGGACAAGGGATTTATCAGGCTGAGTGTGTCTCCGTGGGGAGCGTCTGTCTTGTTCGTCCGTAAGAAGGATGGTTCACTCCGACTGTGTATAGATTATTGGATGCTGAATCAGATTACGGTGAAGAACAAGTATCCCCTGCCCCGCATTGATGACTTGTTCGACCAGTTGCAGTCTGCATCGGTGTTCTCGAAGATTGATCTGAGGTCAGGGTATCACCAGTTGAGGATCCGAGACCCAGACATTCAGAA
>JAMKQA010078721.1:0-24228 GCA_024699735.1 Posidonia australis | reverse complement strand
AAAACATTCGAAAAATTGCTCTGAATCTACATATGAAATTTCAGATTTTTATCCAAAAAAATATTCGACGAATCGAATTTGAATAGTGTCTTTATGGATGTTTAAGGGTGTCAAAAATATGAAAACATTCGAAAAATTGCTCTGAATCTACATATGAAATTTCAGATTTTTATCCAAAAAAATATTCGACGAATCGAATTTGAATAGTGTCTTTATGGATGTTTAAGGGTGTCAAAAATATGAAAACATTCGAAAAATTGCTCTGAATCTACATATGAAATTTCAGATTTTTATCCAAAAAAATATTCGACGAATCGAATTTGAATAGTGTCTTTATGGATGTTTAAGGGTGTCAAAAATATGAAAACATTCGAAAAATTGCTCTGAATCTACATATGAAATTTCAGATTTTTATCCAAAAAAATATTCGACGAATCGAATTTGAATAGTGTCTTTATGGATGTTTAAGGGTGTCAAAAATATGAAAACATTCGAAAAATTGCTCTGAATCTACATATGAAATTTCAGATTTTTATCCAAAAAAATATTCGACGAATCGAATTTGAATAGTGTCTTTATGGATGTTTAAGGGTGTCAAAAATATGAAAACATTCAAAAATCTGTTCCAAATCTACATCCGAAATCTCAGATTTTTATCCAAAAAATATTCGACCTAAAGAATTCGAATTCGAAAAAAAAATTGAAAAAATTGGAATCGAATACGGATCTTGACATATCCGATTCGAAAATATCTGAATCCAAAAACTTAATATTATTATTTTAAACTAATTAGTCTAATCATGTATTCATGTGAACCTAAGTACCTAATTAAGTAATAAGTAATAAGCTAAGTACCAAATCCAAAATGCAGTCATACCTTTCTTTCACATTTATGCCTTACACCCTTACCATTCTTTCTTATTTGGAGGGCAACTGCATGCCTACATCTCCGGTTCTCCTTCTTCCTGCTTCTCCCTCCTCCTCCGCTCCTTAGTCTTCATTTCCCCTCCTCTCATCGCCGAACGAAGGCTACTTCCCTTCGTCGTCATCCTCCTCCTCCTCTCAGACAAAGGCGGCTTCCTTTTCTTGTCGTCCTTGCCAACAAAGGCAACTTCCCTTTCTCCTACTCCTCCTTGCGGAAAAAGGTTGCTTGCCTACTTCGCTTCCTCCTCAATTCCTTGCTGGACACCTAGATGACATCCTCTTCCCATCCTTCTCTGCTCCTTAACAGACAACAACTCCTTGTCCTCCTTCATTCCTCGTTGATGACCAACAGAAGGAGTCATCATGACTAGTAGCTCGATGAGTTTCATGGCGTCATTTGCTCCTTTTGGTTTAATATCTTTGTTTCTTGGGTTATTTGAGTTCATTTGGATGTTATAGTTGCTTTTGTGATTTCACTGATACTTGTTTCATCTCGATGTTATAGTTGCCTCTGGTTGCTTGCTTACTTTTTATCTCTTTAAAATGATGGTGTCAGCCTCAAGTTCCACCATTGCACTTATCTCATGCTTCCATATGTGCAAATCTTTGAGGGTACATGATTTACTATTACATCAAATGCATCTGTAAATCACTCTCGGTTCCATTTGTTTTGAAATTGAGCTTTTACATATTCTAAGACCATCTAGAAGATCTATACAATCATCATCTTCAATTAGCTTTTCTAATACTAGCTTGATTCATGTTTTTTCAATTATTTATTTTTTGGAAAAGTTTTCTCTACATGTAGTGATATAAAATTGTTTACATGTATGGTATATTGACTTTTTTTTTCATATTCACTTCTATCATATTATATATCATTTGAGCAATTTGATATTTCTCCAAATACATAAAGCAAAATTTTCAATGGGAAACGTAAATTGCCATTCCAAAGCCGTTAGGAAACTACCATAAGACAAAATCCAGAGGATCCAGCTACAGGAGAACCGGGAATGGAAAGCTCTCCCCCTTTTTCCGCTCAACTCTTTCTTTGATTTTAAGAATGTGGGTTTTGGTTTTCAGAACGAGTGATTGCCCTTCTCCGACCCTTACTACCCATCCAGAGAGTGGACAGCTAATGCGTTCCACTTATTGAGCAGGGTCTATGGTCGGTTCGCGACCCTTGGATGTCGAAGGTGTCCTTAGGGTGATCTCGTAGTTCCTACGGGGTGGAGATGATGGGGTCGATCCATGGATTTTCTTTCCTTTTGTGCCACATTTCGCTCAAAGGGTTAAAGGGAGATAGTGCATCATGCTGTTCGCAAGTGCCAACTTGATCCTCTTTCCTAAGGATCTTAGATGAGGGAACCCTAGGAGAGCCATTGACTCCAACTATCGTACATGTACGATCCATACCAGATCTGACCAACTGCCCATCCTACCTCCCTTAAGTTCTTAACAGTCCATATTTGCCTCAGTAGAGTCTTTCAGTGGACACAGATTTATTCATATTTAAGTTTCTTGGTCGGATTTGGATAATATCCAAATTCAGATACAGATGTCAAAAGTACCCTCTATTCGGAAACGAATACGAATTCGGATGTAGATGAAAATTTTCGAATTCTAATTTAGATATTGATAGATTTACTTCGTATTCACTCCGCTTACGCTCCTAGATGTTTGTGTCACCTCAAGCCTGCAAGTAAAGATGATGGCAATCTTTACCAATTCACTTCTAAATTCCTTGACATTACATATCATTCTAAGGTTTTTCTTTGGTAAATGTCAAATAAAACTTCTTTCTTTTGTTGCTTAATCATCCAATTCCTGGAAAATCGACATTTGACAGTACTTTTTATGATGGCTCCATTGGCATCCCTACACTCATTTAACATAAGATCATTCCCCATCTTGTTTGTTGCTCAGTAGTCCAATTTCCTGAAGAAATAACAATTTTTTTTTGATAGATTATAGCAAAAGAAACAGCCCTAGTGGAGTTTTTAAAGATTCAAAATTTATATTGTAAAAATGACGATGAAGATCATGGTTAACATCTTTTAGTACGTTGTAGATGAGACTCTAACACCTTAATTACTCTGGCAAGACCTAAACATCTTCGGCCTTCCTATTTATTATCACTCAACCTCTAAGAGATCTCTTTTTCTTTGCTTTTGAATGCTTGCAGGGGTCAGTAGGTTTTATTATGTATTTTACTCATGCATTTAGTTTTGTATAGTGATATACACATAATCCTTAATTTACTACTTACTGTCTCATTTAATCGGGCTAGGTGTGGCCTTTCACCTTGATAATTCAAATAAGGGAGCTTAAGTTGTCCACCAAACATTGAAGATATCTTGATATCATAGTTGGCAATATGGCATATACCTGGTTAAGTTGTCTCTTGATGGTGTTGCAGCCTGAAATACCATTTTACCAATTTTGATGGTTCTTATGAATTTAAATGTTAGATTGCTTTGCAACCACAGATAATATGACAATAATATTTGTTTACTTCTAACCAAAGCTAACTCGTATTTCAACTTGCAACCTCCTTGTATTCTATATAGTCAGTTGCCATGTAATCACCTGATAAATAGCCATCATAAGGACTCCCGAAGTACCTTTGTTAGTGAATGTCTGTTTGCTATGACATCATATCGTCCTTAAATTTTTAGTGAAATACCGTTGTAATGTACTGCAGCATGATTTTCTTATAAGAAGCCTTCAATGTGGAATTTTTTTGTTAATATTTCTTTAATATGAGGGTCATATATTTATTATCATGTACTGAAATGTTTTGCTTCTTTTTATTGTTTACAATCTTTCCCATATTGAACATTATAATGTGTTTTATTGGTGTAATTCCTTTTTTCTGCAGTTCCGTACACACAAAGTTATTTACAGGAGATATGCTGGGCTATTTTTCTCAATGTGTGTTGATATCACGGATAATGAGCTAGCATACTTGGAATGTATCCATTTATTTGTTGAGATATTAGATCATTTCTTCAGCAACGTATGTGAGCTGGATTTAGTATTCAATTTCCACAAGGTTGGTATTTTCTTATCAAATCTAGCAGTTATTAAAGATAACTTTCTAATTATGTTGTACTGGAAAATCACTCAGCACTCTATCCCTTTTCAATCATTACCTTGAAGTAACTAACTCCTTATATTATCACCTTTCTTTCTTGACTAATTTGGGAAATCTTTGGTTGAACTTTTTTAATTTTAGTAGCTGGATAATAGTCCTGGATTTTGTTTTCGTCCAGTACCTTGTGAAGAAGAAACCTGCTATGTGGAAATGTTGTGTGGTTTTGTCTAAATTGTTTAGGAACTCTCCTATTTGCTTTCCATTACCCTCTTCACCTGCTGTAGCATAAGCTTAGTATGCTTTCTTGGTGATTGAAACAGTATCCTTTTCTTTCTCTAAAAAAGACAGGATGGAAACAGTGTCTGTTAAATATATTTTTTTTCCGAAACTTAACAATTTATGGCTTTTGGATATTGCTATCAGTAAATTAGATTGTCTTAATTGTGGCAAGTAGCAAAAATGGTGCTGATATACCATTTATCAATAATTATGAAGGTAGCTATGGTAGTTCTATCTCCGACCCATATGATAAATACAAAGAAGTTCACTTGGATGCATTATTAGGTTACCCTATTTGTCTAGCTTGTTTATTTTCCTTTAAACTTCAAGACTATGTTTATTTTGTTTATATTAATACCATCCTTGTTGAATATCATGGTATGACCATAAATTCCATATGCATTATAATTTTCTAAGCATGATTTATTTTTTTGTTAAACTTCAAGATTATATGTTTATTTTGTTTATATTGATATCTTCCTTGTTTAATATCATGGTTTCACCATAAATTCTATATGCATTATTTGTTCTGAGGATATGGTTCTTTTGTTGACTTATCGTCATGATTCTTATTAATGGACATTCTCTGCCATCTATTTGGTTTTGGATGTGGTTCTTCTGTTGACTCACTATTAAGTTCCGATGTTTTGAAGGTGTATCTTATACTAGATGAGTTCATTCTTGCTGGGGAATTGCAAGAAACGAGCAAGAAGGTAATTGCTTACCCCTTGATCCTCTTCCCATCTTTCTGTAAAGAATGTGAAATAAAACATAATTAAGTTGCTGATATGTTTGGCTGTTTTTTAAAGATTTGTTTTCAGCATAGGTCCATGCTACTGTAGCAATCATCAAATGGACTAGATTGGTAGAAGGCTTGAAGCATATTAATAAGCTAATAATTTTCTTGCTAATTTCAGGCGATTATAGAAAGAATGGGTGAGTTGGAAAAGCAGGAGTAAGCTGCTGGGAAAAAGGCACTCTTTTGGAACCTGGTCTGATTCTCTGAATATCGTTGCTAAGTTAGGTTGGAGTATTTACTGTTTCAAAGAGACGGCACAGGGGAATTTCATGGGATACCCTTTGTTTCTCGTCTTTCCATCTGTTGAAAACTGCATATTCGTACATACTCATACTTGCACATGTTCACTATTCCAAGAACTGCAGCAGAGCCCTGGGAGCTGTGTGTTGCAGAAACCTGTTGTAACGTTGGTTTTATTTTGTTCTCTTTTGTCTGCCAGATTATTTTGTTAAGCTCCCGGCCATTTCTCATTATAATCAAAACACGTTTCAAATTTGGATTTTTAATTGATCAATTGGTTGAAATAAGTTGTATTTATTTGCTTCCCCCATGTGGCTTATATGTATCATGCATTCACGCTTGTTGAGTTGTAGAGAAACTTTGCGGAATAATCATATAACTAAATATTCATTTTGAGCATTGTCAGGCATTGAACCGAGGAAGTATCACTAGAAGCTCGGTATCAAATTCCATTGACAATTATAAGTCGAAGGGTGTCCATAGAAATGGATAGAGCTGTTTCTAGAATTCCGTACACGAATGACATTATTAAATATGAGAGTTGTTCTGCGCACCCAAATCCCCACACGCCCGCACGATGGATTCTTGATGTTTTTCCATCATTTCTGGGAACTTTTGAAACCTGATGTTGGTGAGCATACTGTACTGGTGCGGGACCACGTGGTGTGGAACCACGTCTGATGAATTTTTCACTACAATACATTGTCACATTGAGAACAAAAAGTTACTGTTATTTCTTTTAGTGCATTAACAAGTGAATTAATTGGGATTCTTCTATACTGAAGCATGGGTTTGATTGCCACTCCATATTCAAGCATTAATATTTACCCTCTGGAAAGAGAAAAAAAGGGTGTCTTTCTCTAAACAAATGCAAGAGACAGCTTACGTATGGAATCATTCGACGTTATTATTGAGCGTTTTCAAATCTATGATGAGCTCTCTTTGCAAGTACTACCTGGCAATTTAACCTACAACAAGGATGGCATATCCCACAAATCGTCAAATCCTCATGTTCAACGATACAACATCAATAAATCAAACCTTCATAGTACTAATCTCAAAAAAGGAAGGGACTTAGTGCATCAAAGATTATAGGTCTATCAGTTTGTTAAATAGCACTTATAAGATCATTACTAAATGTTTGGCTAGTAGATTTACTCTTGTTCTTAATAATGTAATTGATGACTCCTAATGTACTTTCCTCTCTGGAACATTGGAGATTGTTTCTTAGTTGCACAAGAAACCTTAAACTATATGAAGGTTGCTTCTGTTCTAGGATTTATTTTTAAGTTGGATTTTGAGAAAGCATTTGATAATGTAAATTGGGATTTTTTACTAAACTTACTTAAGGAGCTTGGCTGTGGTAACTAGTGGATCACTTGGATCCATATGTGTATTTCTTCTGCCAGGTTCTCTATTCTGGCAAATGGATCTCCTCAGGGTTTCTTTGGCGCTTCTAATGGACTTAGACAAGAAGACCTCATATCTCCTCTTTTATTTATCGTGGTATCTCACAATCTTAATAGAATGTTAGCTCTAGCTTTTGAGAATGGTATCATTTCTAGGATTCAATTCCAAAATAGAGGTTCAAATGTCAGGAATATACAATATGCAGATAACACTATCCTTTTCCTTTCCTCTGATAAAAACAATATAGTAAATATAAAAAGAATTTTATGCTGTTTCCAGACTTGCTCTAGACTTAAAATAAACTTTCAAAAATCCTTCCTCACTGGTATTGGTATTTCTAGGCCATTACTGGAAAACTGTTGTGGCATTTTGGAATGCCAGACTGCAGAGTTACCTATTACCTAGCTTGGACTTCCTTTGCACTATAGAAGAGCCACATATCATGACTGGTCACCAGTTATTGAGAGCATTTCTAGTAGGTTGTCATCTTGGAAGGTAAAATTTCTCTCTCTAGGAGGGTGATTAACCCTTGTTAACTCAGTCTTATCTGCAATACCCACTTACTATTTGTCTGTATTACGCTTACCCTCAAGAGTTGAATTTGAAATTGACCGACTTAGAAGTAGGTTCCTTTGGAAGTCTACTTCCTTTAATAATAAAGGTTATCATTTGGTAAAATGGATTGTATTATGTAGACCTAAGGAGCAAAAAGGTTGGTGCATAATTAACCACAGGAATTTTAACTTAGCACTGAAATGCAAACTCTTGTGATAGCTATTGACTCACACACCCAACTTAAAATGGCTATCCTTATTAAAAGCTAGATATGACCCTAGGTCTTGGCCAGGGGCTCTTATTAACACTTTAGGAGGAAGGTCCTCACCTGTGTAGCAGCAACTAAAAGCTTGTGTTAATACATTTAATTGTTTCACTACTTTTGAAGTTGACAATGGGGAAAACATTATCTTCTGAGAGAATAAATGGAGGGATGGCATCCCCTTGAAATTTATGTATCCTGAGTTGTACTCATTTGTTAAGCACAAAAATGCTTTTGTCAAGAGAGTGATGGAACAATTTAGGGGGGACTATCAGGCACTGTTTAATATTAATCATATCTTTGTGATCTCTGATAACTTGCATACAATTCAAATGCAAGCAGACCAAATTGCTGAATTGATGACTGGGATTCATTTACAATTGGGTGCTGATAATATTCTGTGGAATCCAACTGTCAACCATAAATTCACTGTGAACTCATGCTATAAGCTTACAAATGATGGAGGCATCAGATTTCACCTGTATGCAAAAATATAGAAGGCTTAGGTGCTATTTAAAATTAAACTTTTCAGTTGGTTGCTAGTGTTTAATAAGATTCTAACTAAAGACAATTTGAGGAAAAAGGGATGGAATGGACAGGATTTGTGTACTATGTGTTGCACTTATCAAGAAACCACTTCTCATCTATTTATTCATTGATCATTTACCACAGCTGTGTGGAAATTCATTATCTGTGGACCTTTATTCCCAGTTTTTGCTAATGTAGAAGACATGTTTAGATATAGACCTGAATGTCTTTTTGATTTTTCTGAAATTGGGTGGAATGTCATCATCCTTGTTGTAGCTTGGTGTATTTGGAGAGAAAGGAACAATAGAGTTTTCCGTAATATATTCACTCTAGTAATTCGATTATATTCAATGTTATCACTCTTATGTATTCCTGGCTAGAAAATCTGGACACAGGTTTTGAAAAGGAGGAGTTGCTCCATTCTGTATCAACTATGTAGAATTCCTGGAACAATGGCCATTCACAAAGTGCTGAAGCCCCTTCAGCGAATCTCCTAATGCACCCTCCTCCTACTAACCCCCCTGTTAACTCTTCTACTGAGTTTTCTCCTTCTGTGCACAATTCCAATGAAGATGTTATTGTCTGATTAACTTCTTTTAATCAGTTTTCAGTTTGAACTTGGAGTTGTAAATTTTCAAATTATTTCGATACCTTCCACCTCTACAAGTGGATGATTTTATTTTGAGACCCGTTATATTTATGATCTTTGTAATTTTAAAGTCTGCTTGTACTCTCCAGTTTGTGTAATTTTGAACTTACTTTACTCTTAGAGATATTGCTGTCAAGAAGTTGATATAATGATACTAACGTTACAAAAAAAAATAAACGGTGCAACATCAACTCATCAGCAAGATGGTACAGAGAAATCAAAGTTCGAAACATCAATATATACAAAAAATGGAGTATAAATGGTTTTGTATTCACTGACAAAAGGATAGCCAAAAAAAGATCCTCTTACAGTTCCCATAAAAGAGAAGGTACACAGAAAAAGAACTGCTTTCCAGAGCAACAGAAAAGGAACCTCACACAGAATTAGGCTGGATAACATGAAAAAAGGGATATTTTGAACAGAGAAGACAAATGGAAATAAAAACAACTCAGATGAATGGTCTGTGAAGAATATTCCCAAACACTCAATTTGTATAAACATATCTATGATTCATATTTCACGACAGACAGAAGTTGGAAGCCCATACCAAACCCACGGAATGTACAAGCAGCATGGAGTTTTCAACTTCACCTGATCCTCACCGAAGGAAAGTTGCAACCTTCAGGTTATCAGATCATTATGAGCTGCACCGCCAATATGAAATTTCTGGAGAGGTGAGGCAACTGCCCAAATGGCTACGAGTGCCTCTGAATGAAAAATATGCATCAAACTTGATTCAGCTAATTTGTTTGGAACACTGAAACATCCGAGAGAAAATTGCCCGAAGATTGAATTTTGTAGTCTCCAGAGACAAGTGATGAAAACAAATCGTTAACTCTAGTTTCCAATCTTAATCTTTCAATCCATTTAATGGTGAACTAAAACTTGTGGGAAGTCCGATGACCAGATGGACTGGCTTGGTTCATGCTTGCTGTTCTAAGAAGTTTTCGGAATTCATGTAAGCTTATCTTGCCATCTTTGTCAAGGTCAGCCTCCTCCAGCAATGGTTCAATGGAGCCTTTCAACCCAGTGTGCTGCAAGAATAAATAAGCAAATTAAAGAAATCAGTTCGTGATAAGTACATGCCGGTTATGGACTTCAGGAAAAGAAAAAATGTCCACACAAATGCTAGACGCAGAGACATGGATTTTTTTTTTAATAATTCAGATAATTATTTGTTCTCTGTAGACCACTTAAATGACATAAGATGCAGACCTGTGTGACCATTGCATAATTGAGTCACAGAATGTATAACAAGATTAAAAGGCAAAAAAATCAGAAGTATAGACTAGGGAAGTACCATTCTGAGTTCATCTGGTGTAATATATCCATCTCTATCAACATCAAACTTCTCGAAGGCAGCTTGAGACCGTTTGTTCCACCTGTCAGAGTCATGCTCCATCTGATGCACATGCAATGTTGCCGCAACAAATTCAGAGAAATCCACATACCCATCTGTATTGCTGTCAATCTGCTTGAAAGAGCCAGCATTTAAATGTTACAACTTACAAATGAGCTCCAAATACCCAACTTATAAAGCTACAGAAGGAGTAAAACAACTAAAGACTCAAGACATCGTAAACTTATGTACAAACAACATCAATGACGGACATTCTGTCAATTCTACGAAACCCCTCCATGTTCAGATAAGTTTATCATCCATTATAGTAATCACACCTTTTAAATGTCTTCTCCAGTCATCACCTCTCCAATGATATAAGACTGAGAGGTCCGCATGTAGGTGAAACTAATAATACAAAAACAAAATGTGGAAGTATTATGAAACACATGATTTACCGTAGTAGTGCACATTCGTGGTTCAAACCACTAAACTGAATTAAGACGAACCAAGTTTTATGGTTTGGTTTTTATATAAACTACAATTTGGTTTGTTTCAAGAATTTTGCAAGCCGGTAACAGATGGTTCAATTCGGTTTAAGGGGTTTGTTTAGCCAAACCAAACATTAAATATAATCTATATACACATACATATCATTAAATATCCCAAATATAGGTATGAGTTTATATTTTTATTCAATTTAAACTTGATAAGAGATAAACAAATATAGTTTTAGAATATTGTTATATATTATTTTTAACATTGCTTTAAAAATTATTTTCTAAGTTAAGAAAAACCTAATACACTTAACCATGTATTGTATTTTAGCTAATTATTAATCAATATTTTACTTGTTTTAACCTTATAGATCATAACTAAAAAAATAAACAACAAACCATGAACCGAACCAAACCAAATCAAAAACTTAACGGCTTAGATTTCGGTTTAATTTCAATAATTAAATGATTCGATTTGGTTTCAATTTCTTCCAAACCAATTAACACGGTTCAATTTGTGATTTTGTCCAAAACAAAACTAAACCAAACCAAGTGCACCCTTAATTTATTGTACCCAAGTGAACAAATTAAACCATATGGTTTCACAAGGCTACAACTTGCGATAATTACAGATAGACCTCAAGCTATGTGAAACAGCACAGATTGACATCACAAATTCTTTCAAAAGCGAATGTTAATTTTGTGGGAACTTTGGTACCTTCAAAGTTAGAAGTATGTCGGATATTGTGGAAACGTTGGTTGAGATATAGCTAAATCATGATCTATGGAAGTCTTCTCAAAGTTTGAAATTTTGACTTAAAATTTTAGCTTTGTAAATAGCAATAACAAACATTTATGACTATTTAATAGCACTGAAAATATGTATGACATTACCATAGATAATATCATACGCCCAAAACATTTTAAAATAATGTGGAAAAATATATCATTTTTTGAGCAATCAATAATATTGAAAACAATGTTGAAATAATTAAGATGCATAACCATATAATGTAGATGTTCTTCAAAATTAACTCAACTCAATGAAACAAAACCACATGTGATATAGATGCTAGATATACCGTTATTCCATATATTAAGCTTAAAAATTTTACAAAAACAACGTACAGTGGCTTATGTCAAAAAACCATAAATCCCGAACCTTATCAGGAAAGGGTACATGTCAATTGACATGGATGTCAACAGATTTTTCCCTTTTTTTTTGCCCGACAACGGACTAACAACACATCACTCATGCTCTACCAAAATGGAGGGATGTCATCAATGTTTGGTAATGGCAGGCATGGACCAATATGTGTTGGTAATCATTGATATATGACTTTATTGTGATCATGTCAAACCATGTAGATATGTATGTATATTTAGGATAATGGTATCTTCACATTTTGAAGAAAAGGTTAAGTTGAAGGACTTACAAGTAAAATACCCAAATATTCTATTCTAAATACTGCAGGTTCTCCCCGCCTCACTCTACACATTTGCTATATTATATTTGTTTATAAATTGTCTTGTGAAAATCTCATGGTTGGACTGCTTAAAAAAAAGAAATCTCATGTTTGGAAAGGTGGAATTTTTTGGACCAGAAGGCACAAGAATTTATTGTTGTAAATTAGAATAAGATAAAAAAGCACTTCTTATTGCTTTCTAAAAAATAGGAGTCTGTCTTATGTACTTTTTACTTTCAACTTTCATAGAGAAGAAGATATATTAATTAAAATCACATTATTCATCTGAGCTTAGTAGTTTTTTTATATTCTCATTGTTATTGGTCAAACCCCTTCAAAGAGGACGATATGTTGTGGTTTATATCTAGAAGGAAATTGCAGAGAAATTTTCTTCCAATTCACACGTAGACAGAATTGCATATGTATAGAGCGTTGATCACAATTTAATCTAAAAAACAATACATTTGCGTTATTTTGCTTGGTGAATGCATATTGTGAATTTTTTTGATCTTAAATTTTTGTTAGGATTTGCCAAAAAAAAAGTCGTTTGGAAAGATGCATTCTTATGAAACATTTTATTAATGAAAATTCTACAAGACTGCAGAATTTTTGCTAAGCATGTTCAGCCTTGCCAAGAGCGAATTCCTAGCTCCACCCCTGACTCCAACATAAATGTCATTCATGTCAGATCAGGACAAGCTCACTGGAGAAAACAATTACTAGTCATAGGTAGATAGCAAGGTACATGCAGCATGAAATAGCGAAGCCTCACATTCTAAGTACGAGCCTAGAAGTAAGGAGGATGAAGAGAAACAGAGCAGCATACCGCTTGAAGAATTTCAAGTACACGTGGTTCCCTTAATCTCCATGGAATATCTTTGGCAAGGGCCTACATTTACGACAGAATGTCAGAATAATGCACTCAAAATTTAACTATTTTTATGATCAAAATATCATGCTGGTTGAAAATGTTTTCTAAAAAAATTGACGTTTTCCATTGCAAACCATGTTTTTATAATGTCTTGCACCATGACACCTATTATCTTGCTAAAATAAATTGTAGAAAAATATTGACGGAAAGATTACAAGATATCCTTCATGTAGGTAGCTAAATATTCCTTGCAAGCTATACAACATGACATCCAAGGTGTTCAAAGTTGCAATCATCAACACAACTATGAGAATGAAATGGAAAGCTTCTGGAAATACATAAAAGGGGGCAAAGCTATTGCCAGAATTATATGCAACAAAAAATTAGAAAGGACACTGCAAGAAAAAGATACTTGTCTCATTTCTTCCAGACTAATAGCTCCATTTTTGTCCACGTCTATTGCATCAAACTGGTCTTGAAGATCAGCAAGCTCATCTTTGTTAAGTGTACTTGCTAATGCCTGGAAGATTAATCACTAAAAATTATATCCATTATGTGGCATTTCAATTGACAAAGCTCAAGCTGGGCAAACATATACCCTAAGCGCAAGCTGCTTCATACGGCTATATTTCACGAACTGACGCATGTTAGATAGGACAGATATATCTAGAGGAATTTCTGATGCATCTCCTCCTTCTCTAACCCATGGATGTGCTGAAAGGAAAGCTATAAGTTAGAGGATATTCAGCATGATAGCCAGCTGCTAAATGAACAGAAATATACATTAGGCATGCCATGAATGAATTCAACACCAATTTAATAAAGAGCCAACACCATGTGCCGGATCATGGTTTAGTTTAACAAAGAGCGGTTGGGTGCACTAATAATTTGGCAAATCTATATCAAATTCTGAATGGTTAAATCAATGGGCTACTACTGATAGAAACCATTGCATTCTTTACATATTGAGAAAAAAAATACATACATAGGGCCTGAGCAGCTGTCAACCTTGCACAAGGTTCCTTGACTAATAACTTCTTAACAAAATCTTTTGCACCAGTGCTGATATGGGGCCAAGGTTTTCGCTTGAAATCAGGCCTGTTTTTTAAGACCTGAGAACAAATCATGAAAAAGATTTATAATATGCTATATAACATTAGATAATATGGAATCTGTTATGCGTCAGACTTGTCTCTCATAGTCATGCAAACAGTACAATGCAACAGAATAACTATACCTAGCACAAGACTGCACAATTGCAATATCAATGAGAATTGAAAATAACATGAAAAGTGGAAACACAAAGAAAAGCTCAATACAAGGATACAAGACAGACATCCCACCTCCTTAAATACACCATCCTCGGTTTTATCCCAAAAAGGTCGTCTTCCACAAAGCAAAATGTAGGTAATCACACCAATGCTCCAAACATCCGACTCAGGCCCAGATCTGCGTTTGAGCACCTCTGGAGCAACATAGTAGGCACTTCCAACAATATCTTGGAACTTCTTGCCTGGATCATGTCATGTTGAAATTAAATATTGGAAGAAATAGCACACAATTTGCTGCTTATATTCCATGTTCATGAAGTATAAAACATAAACGTTAACAGAACATATGTGCACATACACAGGGCAGCTAATAGTCAATACAGCCAAAATGGCTTAATTTTAAAAATAAAAAAAAACATACTATCTCTTAATCCACGTCATCTTCTACAACATGGTTTAATTCCATAATTTTCGAAGTTTATTTACAGTTGATCAAAGCATTCAATTTTAACAGCTGGAATATACTGAAATTTACTAGAAGTTGGCACCTTTAGATGAAGAGTTTAGGATGATTTCAATGGGAATTTAACCACGTAATCTTGTAGCATAACAATTCAACCCATAAGGTTAATTTACATAAAAAGATTAAACAATAAAAATGGAGTGCATACAATGTACAACTACATTCTACTATATGTGTATATTCACCACAAGATCTAGCAACCATGCCATATCCATGGGCAAGCACATGCATGCATACAATGTTATATGGTAAGATGAGCATGTGGACCCAGTTGCAGGTCCTCATGAACTTGGATCGTCTAGAATGCTATTGGTTCAGGAGATTTCTGTCGAGCAGTCAAAAAGGTTCTACAGATTGATGAACAGTCCAAATGGTTCTACAGATAGACTGAAGTGGATTGTCTAAATTTGATCTTCAGCTCATTTTATAATTACATTTTATATTCTGCAGATTGAGCAGTCAGTTTACATGCAAAAAAAAATCAGTTGCACAAACACAGAGATACATGCATATAGAAACAATGTACATTTGAGTTCTCAAAAATTTTGCTGTAAGAGAAAATGCAGATGCTAGGGAAGAAGAGAGGAAATGCAGATGCTAGGGAAGAAGAAGAATGTAATCTCATGCAAACCTGGTCTTATAAAATCTGAGAGACCAAAATCTGTAGCCTTGAGAGGTGAATCTTCTTTCTTTGATTTGAAAAGAAAATTCTGCAAATATACAAAGAATGAATACAGCATTGGAAAGGATGGAAACAAATTATATATTCTCTAATTTATCAGCCAGATTTTCATTGACTCTTTTGTTCTTACCTCAGGTTTCATATCTCGATGAACCAAGCCATGCAAATGGCACTCGGCTGCAACCTTGAGCATCTGCCTCACAATTTTTGCTGCATCTTTCTCTGTATACCGACTGTCCTTTCTGAGTGAGAAAATAAACGTGAATTAGCTCAATTCAGCAATACTGTTATGCAATAGTTCATGTAAGCTGAATAACATAATCTCGATAATCAATCAAAGCACTCTTCATGATCATCATCATACAAACTTACCCCATAAATATGGGCTCAACTTGAAGGATATTTTTGGAGATTTATTAATAGTTTGACAAAATTCTATGACCATCTATTGACCAGAAAACTGCAGTAAAATGTAAATGATGGGATTTAAGAAACAGGATATACTCTTACTTGGCCAGTATTCTGTCCAGTAACTCACCTCCCTCACATAACCTGATGAAGAGAAAAGAAAATGTCAAAATGTAAAAATCATCTCAAACTCAAACTAGAAAATTTTGCAATTGCTTGAGTAAAATGATCAACTATCTCATATAATGGGGCAGATGTGCAATACAATGTAGTTATTGTGCAGAATCTTCAAGCAGTTTACTGTAATCCTTGCCCCAAAATAAAAGAAATCATAGATTAATGAGCAACGCAACATGAAATATTCCTTGAACTTCAAAAGAGTCTACTCAAATGTGGATAAAATCACCTTTGGTATGGGAAATCGTGTTAACCTTTATGGCATAAACAAATAGAACATACGAAGTAGACATACCCCTATTTTGATAAGTTTTAACTAGAATATAACACAAAATATCCCTATCAAGTGCTCTTAGATATGCTATAAGATGCCGATTTTGTAATCCTACAGAAACAGTAACTCGAGCAATATCATTGTTGAACAAAGCTTGTAATAATTGTTAAACAAAACATACGTATATTGTACCAAATTTACAGAACATTTTAATGAATATTTATTTCGATAAAAAGACTTACTCCATTACTATGTATACATAGGAATCATCTTCAAATGCATTGTGAAATTGAACAACATTTTCATGGCCAGTCAATTGTTGCAATATTTTTACTTCTCGTTTAACATCCTCAACGGCAACAGGAAGGACCATCTGCCAAGAATGAAAATTTGTGCAGTGTTCTGGCATTAGTAGCAAACAAGGAAAGCAAAACTAAGTTGTACAAGTAAAAGATATCATCTCAGAACAAGGACCATTGCAATTATTATATGAAAAGCAATGTTTTAAAAAATGGAAAACAGTCTCTACATGGATGAAGTCTCTAAATGTTTTTTTTTTTTTTTTGAAAAAATGGGAGGTTAAACGGTAGTTTAATGAAAAAAAGGGATGAAATTAAAAAATAAAAATACATGTAGCACGCACATAACCAATTATAGATTGTGAGCTAACTCCTGCTACTAATTTTTTTTAAAAAAGGAATATTGGGTAGAATTTGAGGTTCTCTATCAATCTCATACATCCTCGTTCATCCAGTGGCCTCAATCTCATACATCTTTGTTCATTCAGTGACCTACATTTTCCTCTTACCAAGCATAGCTTGTGAGCCAACTCCTGCCGCTATTATAATGCATAGAAAGCCTGCACGAGCATAGCCCAAGGTGACATAACAGCAGCACTCGTCCAACCACTTGCAATCCTTGGTCATATTCACTACCACTGAAACATGTATGTGCCTTAACCAACATCCAGCCACATGCATATTCAAACTGTATACAACAAAAATTTGAGCTTGTGCGGACCATGCTATGTATATGTAATTGTTTATGTATGTGTCGGATCTAGTGTGGTTCTACATCAGATTGGTCTAGTGAGGTAGGCTTTTATTAGATGGGTACATGGGTTATATGTAATTGGATTAATGGATCTTAGGATTCATACCATTTGTACTCATATAATACCTCCTTTGAGAAGAGTTTTGTGCTTTAAATGTTGAGAGGAAAAGTAGAGAGGAAGATGGAGTTATAGTGAGACTCATGAGATTGAAACTAAGATCTCTGTGTAAATTCTATTTATAATGGATTCTTTCTCTCATTCTTGTCTATGGTTTTTCCAGTATGGGCTTCCATGTATGTCTTTGTGTCAATTTTTCATGTGTGTGCTTGTTCTTTTATGCTTCCATAAATGATCGATGAATATACTTCCAAAGTCAACGGTTTGACGAGACTGACAAGCACATCAACAATAGGCAAGAGAATGTCTATAATGACAAAGATCAACATCGATGGAAGTTTCCGATGGGGGAAGGAAATATATTGAGTTATTTCGATTCTACACCATGTTATTCTAAGAAGAAGCATCATGCACAAAGGTCGATTGTTTATGAAGATACTGAAAGATAGCTATTGGTTCATTGTTGAGTAGCACTGGATTTTTAAATATCATAAAAAGGGAAATATTTTTATTTTTATTTTTGTTACTACTCATTAATTTTGTGAAACTTACATGGTTTGATTTTTAATTGAAATCTAATCTTATTCATGTGCAGTTATTGTTGAATACTTTCTTTGTGGCTCAAGATATGGTATAAAAGACCCTATGATAATTGCAGTTGCTGCATGGAGTACATGATGGCTGCAAAAGGGTCAACCATAGTTTGATAGCATGGAGCTAGTCGGTTCATTTGAAATAATATCTGAAGAAAATGCTACATCTGGGTGGCTGTTAGTATAGAAGGAGAGAAAGATGGACGTCAGGTAACAAAATTGTTTTACATTTCTCAAATTTTTTGTGGGGCCAAAGCAGTTTTTTAATTTTCAAAAGGAGGAGAAAGATAAAAGGAAAGGTTATTTTTTTGAAAATTTAAAAAAAAACAAGGAAGATATTTTTTTTGAACCAAAAACCAAGGAAGAGATATGAAAGAGAACGGAAGAAGGCTGTTTGCTGGGATGCCATGTCACTACAGAAAACAAGAAATGCTACAATTTTGATCAGTATAGAAAATCCAATGCCACACCACTACAGTATAGAAGATATGCTACAATTTTGTTCGGTATAGAAAATCCAATGCCACGCCAGTACAGTAAAGAAGATATGCTACAGCTTTGTTCGGTATAGAAAATCCAATGGCCAGCATCGATCCAACTACTGGTCGAGCAATTAGAGTCAGAATTCAGTGAGCAAACAATCGAACCTTATGTTTGCAAATATTCTAGAGATAATGAACGGACCAAATCATTGAGATTAGACACCAGTTGGGCTGAAATTACACATCAGTATGATTATTCAGTGAAGATTAATGACTATGATGTGCTTGATCTAGATTTGAGCTAGTGAAAGCCAAATGAAGATATTAAGCAATAGTTTCAATATTTTCAAATGTTTAGAGATCAAGTCAACATGTTGGTGCATCAACTCAGGTAGAGTTGAGGTGAAGGATTTTTCAATGGACCTGTGAAGGACACTGGTGGGTTTTCCCATAGGCCCATGATAATGGATACATTGGAACGATTCTCTGCCTACCCAGAAAGTGTAGATGAGCTGGTTGCAGGAATATAACAATGGAAGCAGTGTAAGGTTTTTTACCTACATAGAAAGTGTAAATGGGTTTTTTGTAGGTCCATGAGAAAGGATGCAAATGAAAAGTTTTCTGCCGACCTAGAAGGTGTAGATGGGCTCCACATGTCTATGACAATGATGAAGGTGGAGCTGTGCTTTAGCAGCTTAGAGACATCAACAATCGTCTACAGGCTCAGTGGCACCAGATGCAAGCCAAGGTAAAGATTGTTGCAATATGTCTCAGATATGGTGGGGTTCTACATCGGATTAATCCAGTGAGGTGGGCTATTATTAGATGAATGCATAGATAACATGTAATTGGATTAATGAATACTAGACTTTTAGGATTCATACTATTTGTACTCATACAATACCTCCTTTGTAAGGGGACTAGTGCTTTAAATGTTGAGAGGAAAAACTGAGAGAAAGGTGGAGTTAGAGTGAGACACATGGGATTGAGACTAAGATCTTTGTGTAAATCCTGTTTTATAGTGGATTTTCTCTCTCTTGTTCTTGTCCCATGATTTTTCTTGTATGGATTTTCATGTATATCTTTGTGTCAATCTTCCATGTGTGTACTTGTTCTTTTGTATATCCGTGAATGATTGATGAATCCGATCCCAACAGTAATTAACTAAAGGATGAAAAAGATAACCTAACTATCATTTGCTAGAGGAAGACCTGGACTTATGTGGAGACGTTGAATGGTTGGACATGCACTCCTACTTCAAAAAAACACCTTTCATATTTTACAGTCACTGACCCAAAACAGAGCCCAAGTCAAGGGAAAAAAAGGTAGTTACATTGCTTTCCATTTCTCACTCCAAGCTCAAGTATCATGGCAGACGAATTCATCCATTGAAATTTTTCAATAAGTGGAGATAACAACTCTATTGGCAATCCTCAAAATCATTAAAATTTCAATGCTAAAGACCGAGAAGGAATTAAATTGATCAAACAAAATTTTTATAAACCCCCACTAGAATCTACAAACAATATTCCACCTTTATCCACTCTAACAATCGCGGAACCATCATCAATCACTACTATTGCATATTTGCATAGCACATCACAGAGAAGGTCAATACTAGCCATAGAGCTAAAAAGAACCAACACGTCCATAAACAAAGCAAAAAGATGAAACCTCTACAAACAAAAACAAAAACCCACGTACAATCGAAACCAAAACAACCCAAATACCTTGCTCTTCTCAATCCTCTTCACGGCGACACGGTCGCCGTTCTTCTTGTCCGTGACAACAAACGTATACCCAAACTGGCCATGCCCGAGAAGCTTCCCAATCGTATACCTCGCCCCGAAGTCCCTGGAGTAACCGAAATCTGTCCTCTTCCCCCACGTTATCGCCCTCTTCTCATGGGCCTTCTCTCTGTGCTGCCGCTGCCTCTGCCGCTGCCGGTCATACGTGGAGGTGGTGTTGGTGTTGGTGGTGGTTTTCTTCGCCGGCGCCGACGACGACGACGCGGTCTTGTTGTGGGGGGCTACCGGAGGTGCGACGGTGGCGTTGTTGCTGTTGCTATTGGAGCCGCTAACTCGGTTTGCGGTGGAGAAGCAAGTACCCATTTCGCCTCCCTCCTCCTGGTTTCGGGCTCCACGCCGGTCGCAACTGCTGGTGCTTCGTGGGTTTTGGGTGGTCGTGGATAACCATCAAAAATACACGAAGAGAAGTTATTAATACTGGGCAAAGCCAATTGGAAGAGGAGGACGAGGATGATGGAGGGAGGAGGAAGGTGCGGGAGAAAGATGGAAGAAGGGTGGACAATTTTGCGTATGTGTATATATGATGATGAAAGAGATGAATTTGGGAAGGTTGGAGGAAGAAGGAAAGGGTCAGTCAGTCAGAGGAAGAGGAAGACTTTCCTCGAGGGAAAAGGAAAGGGAAGGCACGAAATGATATCCCATGCCCCTCTCTCTCTCTCTCTCTCTCTCTGTGTTCTTCCTCTCTTCTTCTCCACCCTCCTCTTTGAAGAGATGGATTTCGTTTTCTTCGCCCATTCTTCTTCATTTGACTTGTACCCCCTTCCACGCCTGCATACCACCGTCTGAGATTTTACCTTTTTTAGAGGCAAACCTGCACATTTGACATTTTCTGGGACCCTAAAAATCCGCTGGAATGGTTTAAAAACCGTAACTAACACTATTTTTCATTAGTCCAGATTAAAAGTAAAAAAAATCTGTTATAAACTAGTACGTAGTCTTTAATCGCCTGCTTAACACTGTTTCGGATTAATTTCGTAACACTGTTTCGGAGTAATGTATTACCAATTCAGTTGACCGAAAGTTCTATTATTTTTGGGTTGTATTATTTTTCAATGTTACCTGCAGATATGTTTGTTGTACTGTTTCAGTGTTGAATGATATGATTAATTTGTATTTTAGAAGTCTATGAATAACCTCAGGTTTGTACTAGATTTTGAACATTTTAGCTTAGATCTTTGGAAGTATGCTCCCTATTTTCTAATATACTAATAACGGAAACCCATATCACATTTGATTTATTTATTGAATTAACCCAGCTACAAAATATGATTTTTAACTATTATGTTTTGTTTTTTGCTCTGCACACATTGAAAGTAATAATCATCTTTTTTTAAATTACATTTTTATCAGGAATGTCTGGAGATTTTTCCTGGCCTCTGATTTATATCTAGGTTTTTTTCGAGTTACGGATTTATTTCAGTCTTTACCTCATCTAAAATTTGATTTATTGTTTCTTGGTTGGACATTTTTACTTCGAATCATTCTACGGTTGATTTGGAAAGAAAGGAATAATAGGATTTTTCGTAATACTATCAGATCATATATTCTTGTCATCTATGATATTATTTCACTAATGTATTTTTAAGTAGAAACGCTTGTTTCAAGCTTTGAAAAGGATGAAATACTTCAATATACTACTGCTATGGCTTCACAGATGGTGGAGCAACCTATTCCTTCTTCTATCCCTTCATCCTCTAAAAGCAACCCTGAAGAACCTCTTAGAGTGGAATCAGGAAATTCGCATAATACTTTGGAAGATTTTGAGACATGAAACAGTGCTGTATCTTTAAAAAACTATTTCTAATTGTATCTTTCAATGGTACTTCTTTGATTGGATGCTAATTCTGATCTATTTACACTGAGACTTTAGATCCGAGGTATTGTATAATTATGACATGATAATACTTTTATTTGACTTCTTTAACCTCTTAAATGAAATTTTTCTTTCAAAAAAAAAAAACTATTATGTTTTGGTGCCAGACTGGCAGAGAAGATTAATTTAAGTGATTTTACACTGTTACGGTTTGATGACAGATTGGTAGTCAAGATTCTTTAATTTTCTCTCCACTCAATCTCAATTTACTTGGACCATGTCACAATAAAGCTTTTATGAGAATCTTCAAGCTAGGAATCATCAAACTAGGAAACACTGAATCAGTGGCTTCATAATGCTCTTTACCGTGGACTTCTAGAAGCGAAAACCAGGAACAGATCAAATGTTCATCATGTCTTTGTACAACTAGCTGGAGTAACCTTACGTATTTAACTAACAAAAATGTGCAAGCTTAGATATTTTGGTATTTTAGATTTTTTATTTTATGGGTGACTAACCAAAAATTGCATTTGTAATTTAACCGGTGGGACAACATTTACCACTGTGTCATAGCGTTAGGACTATCAATGGATAGAGTTTAGGTAGGATAAGATTCCATATTTACTTTTATCTATGAATTAACATTTTTATCTATATTTGTTTATTATCTATTAAGAGCTAGGATTGCATACGATTCGATCAAAATTGATTAACATAATCGAAAATCAATGTCATATACACACATACACACACACACATAATGATCAGGCAGGGTCCTGTCTTATTTAAGAAAAGTAAGGTTTTTAATCTCAACCATCAATCTTCATATCAGTAACTATTATTTTATTAACAATAATTAAAAAAAAATCCATTAAATAAGGAAGTAATTACTATAAGCACTTTTTCCATTAGATACACCACAAGATTCAAATCCAGTGATTGAGAGATTCAGGACACTACTTATCTTAAGTAGGGACAGACCCTATCAGAAAATTAGCCTTTATATAAAATGACATTTGAGATCTTCATTGTTTCAATATCATTATTTTTGTCGTATATTATTGTAAAAAAAATCTAGATCTTTCTTTCTTCCCTTCTTCCACTTCCCGCAGTAGTTGAGGAAAAAAATGTAAAAAAAAACTGAATCTTAGTTCCTCCTCTTTCCAGTCCCTGTGGTTGAGGAAAACAAAAAAGGAAACAAAGAAGAAAAAGGAGAGGAGCAAAGGCCTAGGGGGGCCTATGTGGGGGCGTCAGGGACTGCCCACAGGACTAAAGATCGAGCGACGGGTTCGGGTTAGGGAGGACTTCTGGAGGTGGAGGTAGCGTAAGAGAGGAGAATTGCAGTAGGAGAGGAGGGCATGGGAGGAGGACGGATTGGAGAGGAATAGGGTGGCTGTAGGAGCCAGCATTAGGGATGGGAGGGTGTCAAGAGGGAGGCAATGATTTTCTGCATTTTTTTTTATTTTGGCGGTGGGGGTTTTAATAATTAAGGGAGAGAGATCTTGAATTTTGAAATTCAAAATTTAGGTAGTTTTTGAAAGTAGTTTCTAATTTTGATCAAAATCAAATCATAGATAATCTTCATGATGGACAGATAGGATCAAGGACCTAACCTTCTAAAAGTAAGGTTAGGCCTTACTTGATATTAATTATATATTTTGATGGTGCCGTTCTTGATGGCCTTCTTGCCTGCTTCCTTCTCGATGCAGGCGTAGAACGCATCTCGTGCCTGGCGGTGAGGAGCAATAATGACCAGTACGAGAAGAGAGTGGAGAGGAGAAGTTGTTGCCTTACCTTGTAGTAGGAGCTCCTTCCATCCATAAATAGAGGAAAGTTTTGCTCAATCAATGTGGTGGTTATGGCATTTTGTATTTGGGAAAGTTTTTTTTGCAGTTACATCTATTCAGCGGGAATCGTGCAAATCAGATTTCATTTTATTTTTTTTCTTTTTTAAATCGTAAACCGCTTTTTTGTAGTTCATTGGTGGTTCATGGTTTTATGTTAAGGCTATTTTAGATGAATGGCTAGGATTTAATCTTACATGGGTTTTAATCTGAAGGAGTATGTAACAGATCTATACTATATATATATATATATATATATATATATA